>ML836174.1:15415-29758 GCA_009831015.1 Picea engelmannii
GTTGGCATCATTCAGGAGAAAGGATGCCTAATTTGATGGAAGCATTGAAACAAGGAAGAAATTAGATTTGACTAAGTCCAAAGATAATGTTGTGTTGGCAGCCACACATGATTTTCGATACTTACCACGATCAAAAGAGACTATACCTTTCTGTAGCTACCATCACCTTCTATTTGTAAATATTTCAAGGTAATGATTGGGTTAAGTTTACCTTATTGAGTTTTTCGTTTGCATTTTCGTTTGTTTTAGTTTTAATTCATCACTGTAAGCATGAATTTAAGCATAAAAACTTGGATTGTTTTCATAATCTTTTACCTTAGAAATATCGTTTTAAAATCCACCCATATATGATTAAAATTCAAATCTTATGAAATGGTTAGTTAATTCACTATTGAAATATTTGTGTATTAGTGTTATTAAGAATTCATTGGTTCTATAGTTCGTTGGTGAAATGTTTGAATGCATAGGAACTTTGGTTAACTGTTGATATTATTCTCATGAGTTCAGTTGTCATATCAACATTCATTCAAATGAGTATAGACATGTTGTACTTGGATTTTCGCCTTACCTTACTGGCCCAAAACATTAATGAGACTATTCATTAATGCGCATGGGGTTTTGTACTCTGTGAGTTTTGGCACTTATCGCGAGAATTGACTTGGAGTCTTACGAACCTTTTGGTTTTTATTTTCCCTAATTATCCTGTCCGAGTTATGATAGCCCCCAAACTTTGCGATTTTCGTGCTATTACATCCTGTTTAGACCTGTCTCTACTACTCATCCGTTGGGAACCTAAACTTATCCCTAGTGATTTATGTTGTATCCTTATCATAGTGGTCATGGAACCCGTCATTCGTATCGAGCCGAATAGATACAAAGCTTTGTTATCCCATGACGACTCTATTGATGACCTAAAGGCTCATGGGTGGGATGTATTCCTAGAGAAGTTCAACGGCTATAATCTCCAGGTTGCAAAAGCATTTGCATAGACTTTTGACGGCTTCCAAGTCAAGATTGGGGATATATAGTTGGAATTAATAGAGGATTTTGTGAGCAAGGCAATAGGACTCCCATCTAAAGGTGAGAGGTGGTTCAAGAATGCTAAGATAAAAGACGTCACATGGAGTTTATTCATGGATTCCCATAAAACCACTTGTTGTATAAAATGTATTCCTATCACTTAATTAAAACCTAGATGGCATAGTCTCCTTTTAATTCTGAAGCAGTTTGTTACGTATGAAGGCCGATATGGGATGGTTTTTCTATACCACATCAGTTTGCTTATGAATTTCATGAGGTTTGATTTGGTTATGCCTTTTTACCTGTTGATGAGTCTTTACAAAATGTCCAAGCATTATAAGCGGCAGGGTATCAATTCGAGTTTGTTTCACCATGAGGTTGTTAAAATCTTGTTGGTTTATCACCTACCGAAGATAGGTGACAATTGGGAAACCTTTCTGATAAAAAATGGCTTCACCCAGGCTGACGCTACAGCCAAACCTCTTTTAATTGCAAACCCTAACTCGGACAAACATGTAGTTGAAAGCCAGTTCGCTAATTCAATTGATGGCCCAAAATTTATTGGACCAGTTTCTGTTGTTAATGAAACCCTTGTGGATAAAGATTTATCATGTAGGTTTTCACCTAGAAGATCTCTGGAACAAGTGATTTCCGAATAAAAAGAAAAGGATTCTTCTGTGCCTATGAATGATTCTAGTTTAAACATTGATGATAATCCTGTTATCAAGAATGTATGTAAAGGAAAGAAACCACATAGCAAGGATTTAAGTTTCAGGAATAAGAATGTTGGATGTTTGATTTCTAGAAAACTAAGAAATCAAAAGGGTAATCATCTGAGCTTGATTGATCCGATCGATATTGATGATCGGTGCTCAGGTCGTGAGATAGAGGATTTCTTGGCTCGTGAAGACCCAAAAAATCAGTGTTCCAGGAGAGAGGTTATTACCCATGTTAAACAATATGATTTCATGACCAAATTTCCCCCATGTATTAAGGGTACAAAAGGATTTTCCGGTATCAGACACGATCTGGAACAAACCACAGGTAAAAATGAAGCACCCCTTGTCGATTGTGTTCCACGTTGATCTGCCATTTCCCGGGTACACTGTGATAGCTACCTCGACTGGATAGAGCACTACTATATAGATGTTCAACTCTTACAGGCCCAAATCAAAAGATTGGCTACTCAAAATGCTCTGTTGAAACAAGAGAACCTTGACCTGAAGACACACACAGAGAGGGAGAATAAACGATTCAAGAGGGATGGAAATATAATCATTAAGAACATAACCAGTTTCAAAGCAATTATAAATTATGAACTGTTAGATCCCTCTTTGGCTAATTTTTAATGGTAAAACATTTTTATTTATTTTTCATTCAATTCTTTTATTAAAGTCGAAATAGGTAGATTTAAATTTTGATTTCATTTAATAAAAATAAGACTAGCTGCAGACTCTATGATTCTGTAGCGAGTCTCTTTTGAATAATAATTAGTAATTAGTGATTGTTTTTCTAATACATCAAAATGGTTTTGGTATTCACAGGAAATGGAAGATTATGTTGTTGATTGCATGGAACAAACACTTTGAATTAAACGCTCAAATGTTTAGTAGTTTCTCCGTTTTTATGTTTTATAAAAATTTGGTTTATTTGTTAACAAACCAACTCATGTATGAGTGGTTTCCAGTCCACTATTTTTGTAATATTATTTTATTTTGGGGGATTCAACTCTATCGTGTATGATATGAGCATTTGGATCCTGAACTAGTTTAAATATTGTTCACTCTTGCTAGTAAAGACATCTTTGATTTGGACCCATTATGGAAATGTAACTTTCAACACTATATGGACAAGCTTTTCACTCTTTGGCTTTAGACCAGCGTGGAGCTTTCCCATTACTTTTTTCCTTTTATGTTATGGAATGTTAATATGTTATACAACTTTAGTCTTATCAACGTATGATATTTCACTTTATTTAGCACTTTAAATTATGTCTGTAATTTGTTGTTCATATATTACATCTGTGATCATTATTTCATTTAAATATCATTGATTTATGCTTGATGTTAAGTGATGTATTACATGAATACTTTATATTAAATTTCTCTTACTATAAGTGTTCGTCATTACAAGATCACATGAGCTATATGTTTATTACTCTGTTCTTATATCTCTGCTCCGAAAAATATCTTTGAGTTTACTCTAGGAATGTTAGCACAAGTCTGTTATAGGTTTTTATCATAGGAAAGATAGAAAGGAATTTGAATTGTGCAGAGACATGATCTCAGAAGTTGATTAATCTCAGGTTAGTTTTACTCGTATCCTATTTATGTTATTAGTTTATTTATTAATGAAATAGGAACAGTTTAAATTGGCTTTGACTGTTATTTTGTTCTTGTTTCAAATTATGTCTTATTAGTATGTGTGATTTCTTAGATTTTAAATTATTAAATAGAAAATATAAAATGTATGTGTTTTCTTTATCTACTACATAAAAAATTGCAAAAAACATTGATTTCGCAAGACATCCACCAAAACTTGCAAACTATAAATACCCTGTTCATAATCACATGCTCATGTTTCTGTTTTAACACTTGTAAATAATTAAATTCATGTACATAGTATCGCAGTTTCTTTTAGATTAGTTTTCTTTCTTTTTATCATTTTAGGATTTTAGTCAGCCAACGAAGACGTTAAACCCGTCAGGTCATCTCACTCCAAACATATTGGGTTATTTAGAAAACCCCGGTCCATATTTGACCTTCCAGTTGACGGTGTGTCACTTACGCCTGTCAACAAATGGCACTAGAAGGAGGGCCTAAATTAAATTGATGGCACGTGGAGGTCGCAAGACTCATCCCCTACACACTCTCTCTCCTATCGTAACGCATAGTCTCTTAGACAATAACGTTACACTTGAAACAACAACTTCCTCAAACGATAACCCTGAGATTCCCGTTGAACTAGTGACACCAGTTCCTTAAGGGGTCGACGTCCAATAAATTGTTCATCAGTCACTCATAAGAACGCATAGTGCCTTAGCCCGTATCAGACAACCTAGTAGGCCACTTAATCAACCCCTTTATTTCTCGGATATCTAAGAACAACTTCAAGGCATTGGTCTTCTCCAAAACCCTTTAGGTAGAAATACCACCAATCCTACTGTAACACTCATTCCTAGAGCAGGAGAACCCAATATTCCACCATCTCCACTTGATTCTTCTCCATCCTCTTCAAGAGGAGACTCTTCAGATGAAGGCAACTCTTCATCAGAACCATCTCATCCTTCGACACCATCAAATCCCATGGAGAACCAACATAATCCTACTATACCTTGTATCGATCAAGATGTCGTAGATGTACCTAGGCCCCAACACCCATTACCGAAACATCTGGAGAAATGGCTGCCCAAATTTGACCCAGATTCAAAGAAATCCATTGAAGATCACATCAAAAATTTTATGTTGCCCATTAGACTCTGTAGTGTTGAACACGAGGATGTAGTATGTAGATTATTTCCTTATACATTTGAGGGAAATGACTCCAGATGGTATTTTTCTCAGCAACCCCAAAACATCATCTCTTGGGATAAGTTTGAAACTTGTTTCTTGGAAAAATTTAGAGACGATAAATCTCCGGAAGTCCTGGTTATCGAACTGTCCATCTTAAAAATGAATCTTAAAGAAAAAGTGAAATAATTTAACCAAATATTTTTTACGTTAAAGAACAAAATTCCTACAGATTTGATTCCTGCAGAAAATCTAATTGTTGCTTATTATGCTAAATCCTTGCACAATAACATAGCCATATGGGTCAAAAGGTCTAAAAAGAACATGTTGTTAGAAGCCTTTGAGGAGGCGAGCCAAATTGAAACAAATATATTAAGCTTAAAAGACAATTTTAGTAGTGAAGCTGAAACAATCTCATCTTCTAAGAAGAAAATAGAAATTATCACTACACCACCTCAACTTAAGAATCAACAAGAAAATTTGGACTTAGAAAGCTTGCAGAAAGCTTTCTAAAAATTTTCCAATCAAGTCATTGACTTGAAGAGATTATATGAGGAGGCATCCACAAGCAAAGGAAGGTTTAAACCTCCTTTTAGAAAACCTTTTCCTCCTAACCGGCCAAACCCGACCATAAAAGGTCTAAATTTCGAAAGTTTACAGTATGCTTTGCAAACCATCTTAGAAGCACATGATAATTTTGCTTATGTTCCTCCAGAAATCCTAACAATACAGTTGAAGAGGAGGTACCAGAAGAAGAGGATTCATCTCCTCCTGTTTCTTGTCACTTGTTGGATATTATTTTCCAAGCAAACTTCGAAACTATTCACCCCTACAACACAAGAAGCAAAACCCAAAACAAACCCCTTGCTGAAGCAAGTAAAAATGTGTTTCGAAAATAATCAAAACAAGTTGAAATTAAACAAATCTTAGCAACCCTTGTTTTAGAATACGATTTAATTGAAGATCTAAAAAAATTGAGGGCTAATATTTTGGTTTTTGAGCTGTTGAAATTTCCCCTTATTTTGCAGAAAATGTTTCAAAGTATCGCTAAAAAAAGTAAAAAGAGCGATCCTAGCAGCACAAAATCAACAGAAGTTGATTTAAATACAGCCAAAAAGGTCCCAACTAAAATGACATCTAAACCTTCAGATAAAAGGGACTTAGCATAAAAAACTGTAGCAAATGTAGATAAAACTGTTTTAGGTACATCGACTAAAAATTAACATAATTCTGTTGTTAATACTCCAAAAAAATGTCTCACCTTTTATGTTAACCTTTGAAAATTTTAATAGGAATGTACATAATTGCATGTTCGATTATGGTGCATCATCAAACGTGATGCCTCTATCTGTTTGCCAAAAAATTAATGCAGAAGTTAAACCTTCTGATCTCAAAATCATTCAACTAGATCGAACAAACGTTAAAGTAATTGGTGAACTTAAGAATGTGTTGATTATATTATCATCCAATCTGAAAGTTCATCAGATAATTGATATTATCATTGTTGATATCCCTTAATTTTATGGCTTGTTCTTAAGAAGGGATTGGTCAGAGCAGTTGCACGGTTACTTTGCCACAGATTGGTCCCACTTGTGGCTACTTGAAATGGATAGCCCAAAAAAATTAGGATAAACCGACAACGTTATCTTAAGCATACTATAACATATCTGAATGTCACAAATGAACCTTTCATTATATTTGCTAATTCATTTGAAACACAGGGAATGAATACCTTCTTTAGTAATTTCATGACCGAAATCTCTCCCATCACTGATCCTATGAAGCAATCTGAAGTTGTAACCTATACTCAGACATCCACTCTGCCAAGTATGTCGAGTACTTCCGACGACGCTCAGATATGGTCCTTATATGTTGAAGGATCCAAATCCATAGGAGAAGGTGTTGGTTGTGTACTCATCGATCCTATAGGTAATAATACTTTTATTGCTTGTCGGTTAGAGTTCGAATGTACCAATAACACGGTCGAATACGAAGCACTTCTACAAGGACTTAGGAAATATTTGGATATGGATGTGCAGAATTTGATAGTATTTGGTGATTTGGAAATCATGGTTAAGCAGGTAAGAAAATCCATACATTCCTTATCACCACATCTGAAAAGATACCAGACAGAGGTATGGAGTTTAACGCACAACTTTTCATCATTCAACATAAATTCCATTCCTAATTTGAGTAATTCAGAAGAAGATTTATTGGCCAATGTTGCTTCTAAACTATTGCCCGCTGAAGGTATTTCCCCTAATGAGTTTTCAATTGAATTGTTGTTCAGACCATCGATCCTGGATTAGATTACAAATTGGAGAGTATTCGACGACGACCAACAAATTATCAACTTCCTTCATATGGAAGACACCTTCCAAGGTGCAGTCATTAATGAAGGTACTCATGATGAGAACTTCCAGAATTTCAAGGTAATATCTGATCCTCGATCTCCTGAATCAACATCCGAGCTGGTAAACTATATCCTCAGATATGTCGTACGACTAGAGAAATTGTATGACTTGCATGATAAATTTAGAGGGACAGTAAACTGCAAAACTAACAGTTCTTCTTTGATTTATGAGACAGTTAATTTAGGAACAAAGGATAATCCTCAAAATATTAATATGGGAAAGAGATGTTTCGAGAAAGAAATATCTTCTTTTATAAAGTTATTTAAATAATTTAAAGACATTTTTGCCTATACATATGATGACTTGAAAACATTTGATCCTAATATCATGCAACATGTTATCCCCATGAAACCCCAGACTCATCATTTTCAACAAAAATTGAGGAAGATGCATCCTAAATTAGAACCCACTGTTAAAAAAGAACTAAACAAATTACTATCTGCAAAGATAATTTTCCTGGTTAGGCACATGCAATGGGTGTCAAATTTAGTCCCTGTAAGGAAGAAAAGTGGTGAAATTTGACTCTGTGTTGATTTTCGGAACCTAAACCGAGCATCTGATAAAGACAACTACCATCTTCCTCCACTAGAACAAATTCTACAGTAGGTGTCTGGCTCTGAAAGGATATCTCTGCTAGATGGTTTTTTGGGATAAAGGGAGGTCCTCATGTCTCCCTCAGATCATCTTAAAACCAACTTTCGCACCCCATGGGGCACTTATGCCTATAGGAAAATGCCTTTTGGACTGATAAACGTTGGTGCCACTTTTCAGAGAGAAATGGATATTCCTTTCTGTGTCCTTATTTACCAGTCATTTGTGGTCTACCTTGATGATGTCACTGTCTTCTCTAAATACAATAAAGATCACTTGTCTCACCTCAGGGATGTCCTGAAACGATGTCTCAAGTTCGACATATCTCTCAACCCTAAGAAATCGATCTTTGCAGTGGAGCAAGGTAAACTTCTTGGGTTTATAGTGTCTAAGGATGGAATGATTATTGACCCTGAAAGAACCCACGCTATTGTTAAACTCCCCCCTCCTTCCAAAAAAACCATGCAATCTTTTTTGGGAAAGATTAATTTCGTTAGAAGGTTTGTCCCAAGTTTCTCGGAAATGGTAAGACCATTACAAAATTTAATTAAAAAAGATGTTTTGTAGCATTTGGGACCATAAGAAAGTCAGGCTTTCGACTCAATTATAAAATCAATAATAGAGGCCCCTTCCTTGATGAGCCCTGATTTTTCTCAGGATTTCACTCTTTATACCTTTGCTTCTGACCGATCTTATGTTGTTGTGTTAACATAGAAAACCATTGAAATCAATGAGATACCCATTGCCTTCATGAGCTCAGCTTTTAAAGGAGAATATATTAAGTACCCAAAAGTAGATCAATAGGCATATGCTATTTTTAAGGAAGTAAAACACTTCCGGTCATACCTGTTGAAATCCAGAACCAAGGTTATCGTTCCTTACCTAGCTGTAAGAAACTTGTTTGTACAAAACGAACTGGGTGAGAAAAGGGCAAATTGGATGACATCATTACAAGAATATGACCTTGAAATAACCCCTGCACAAATTGTTAGAGGTCAAGGCCTGTGTAATCTAGTGGTTGATTCAGTTGAAGAACAAGAAAGTCAAATAAACACCTCAACTGTGAATCAACCTGACGAAAAATAGATCAGTTGTGCACAAGTTACTGCCAATTCTTAGTATGAGAATATTAAATTTTATTTGACACATGGATTTTCTCCCCGTAATATTGATCCTAAAAACAGAAGAGCACTTAGGTTTAAATCTGCATATTTCCAGTTAGTAAATGATGTATTATTTTGAAAGAACTTTGATGGTTTTCTTATGCGTTGTTTAGAAAAGGAAGAGTAAGAAAAAGTGCTATCTGAACTTTGTGCAGGTGAAGTCGGTGGTCATTTCAGTGGAGATACCACTTCTCACAAAGTGTTAAGAGCTGTATACTATTGGCCTACCTTGTTTAGATATTCCCATGCATGTGTCGTATATGCATAATCTGCCAAAAGGTTGCAGGAAAGGTAAAAAATACAACATTCCCTTTGCATCCTGTTACTGTAGATTCCCCTTTTCAGCAATGGGGTCTTGACATCATAGGACCAATTAATCCCTCTTCTTCACAGCAATACACATATATCCTTACAACAATAGGTTATTTTAATATATGGTCTAAAGTTGTACCTTTAAAAGTGGTGAACAAAAATCAGGTAGTATCCTTCCTAAACTTTCATATCATCACTCATTTCGGCATTCCCGAATATCTGGTTTTTGATAACGCCTCTTAATTTTCATCCCTTGATATGAAAATTTTTTATCTGAAAAAGGGATTAAACTAAAGTATTCTGCAAGCTTCTACCCTCAAGGAAATGGCTTAGCAGAATCAACAAACAAAAATTTGATCAAGATTATAAAAAGGACAGTTTCAGAAAATCACAAAAACAGGCATAATGCATTGTATAATGCACTCTGGGCTGATAGGGTAACACCAAAAGCTTATGTTGGTAATTCCCCTTTCTTCCTTGTTTACGAAAGAGAATCCATTCTTCCCCCACATGTTTTACTCCCTTCTCTGCAATTGTCGCATAAAGTTCAAGAAGAGGAGTGCCCTCCCCTAGAAAATCGTATTAATGCCTTGTTAAAACTAGAGGAAGTAAGAAACCAAGCAAAGAAAAAACTAGACCAGCATCAACAAATTCTAAAAAGTTGGTTTGATTCAAATTATTATTCAGATAGGAATTTCGATGTAGGATATCTAGTTCTCAAGTGGGATAAATCTCCTGAGGGGAAGGGGGAACATACCAAGTTCCAAAACCTGTGGCTGGGACCATTTGTAATTTCTAAAAAGTTGGGCCCAACTCTTTCTGTCTACATAATTTGGAGGGACAACCAGACACTTTCCCAGTGAATGGTAAGGCTCTCAAGAGGTATTTCACCTGATGTTTTCTATTTCACTCGTTTGTAAATATTATTTTTAAATTTTCTTTTCTATTTTTTATTTTGGTTCTTTTCATTTTGCTTGGTTTCGATTTGTTTTATGAATAATTATGTCTAAGTCACCATCTCATTTGTGTAAGGAAATCATAAATTTTGTTCATTAGCAGTAGTTGATAACTTCCCAAGCACTTGAGAAGTAAGTGCTAAAACTCAGATCAACATAAATGAGTTTCTGTTCAAATCAGTGTTTCTGATTTCTCATTGAAATTACAAGTAGACATGATTTTCATTAATAAACTTCTAACGCTGACTCTATTTTGAGAAAAACAACTCAACTGTACCTTCCCATCCTCGAGATGATTTCCTAACTGAAATCTAAGTGTCCAAGTCATGATGAGGGTCATCAAAATAGAAGAGTAATTGGTGAAAGATCAATTTTTTTCATTCCAAACTATGAGATTTTCAGTATCACCCCGCCCTCTTGAATATCATTAAGTTCTGCAAACTATAAAAAAATTCTAGAGGGTTGAAAGCACAATAATGTGTGGGAAGTGTATGTAAACCCACCGGGACACTGAACAAGTCTGCTGGCAGCGGGTAAATGCATGCATGATACCAAGGCAACTTCGTCGGGGTAATGAACAAGCCTGCTAGCAACGAAGCAATGCCGAGTTTAAGAATATCCTCAAGTCTGTTTTCAATTTGATCAAAATGAAAATATGTACCTTATCATGGTTGAATGACTCTTGGATAAGATAGAGGTACTAGAGTGGGTCAAATGACATCCCTGCCGAGGCTATGGATGCCTGCTGGCAGCAGTGACTCTGTCAACAGTATCGAAGTCAAGTGCATAAACAATCGTTACACTCGTAATATAAGTTAGATACCAAATGACATTGTTTTTAGACAGAAATACATTTGATACTAAACTGCATTAATTTCTTAGTTATTATCAATATGCTTGACCAACTGTTAACTATTTCTAAAATTCATTTCATCTGATTCACCCTGGCATGAATTTTTTGGTGATGCAGAGATAACTTCTTCGCCTAGTACATCGCCATTTTTGGTAGCCACACATGATTTTCGATACTTACCATGATCAAAAGAGACTATACCTTTCTATAGCTACCATCACCTTCTATTTGTAAATATTTCAAGGCAATGATTGGGTTGAGTTTACCTTATTGAGTTTTTCCTTTGCATTTTCGTTTGTTTTAGTTTTAATTCATGACTATAAGCATGAATTTAAACATAAAAACTTGGATTGTTTTCATAATCTTTTACCTTAGAAATATTGTTTTAAAATCCACCCATATATGATTAAAATTCAAATCTTATGAAATGGTTGGTTAATTCACTATTGAAATCTTTGTGTATTAGGGTTATTAAGAATTCATTGGTTCTATAGTTCGTTGGCGAAATGTTTGAATGCACAGGAACTTTGGTTAACTATTGATATTATTCTCATGAGTTCAGTTGACATATCAACATTCATGCAAATGAGTACATGCATATTGTACTTGCATTTTTGCCTTACCTTGATGGCCCGAAATATTAATGAGACTATTCATTAATGCACATAGGGTTTTGTACTCTATGAGTTTTGGCACTTATCGTGAGAAATGGATTGGAGTCTTACGAACCTTCTGGTTTTCATTTTCCCTAATTCTCCTATTCGAGTTACGATAGCCCCCAGACTCTGCAATTTTCATGCTATTACATCCCGTTTAGACCTGTCTCTACTGCTCATCCATTGGGAACCTAAACCTATCCCTGGTGATTTCTATTGTATCCTTATCACAGTGGTCATGGCACTCGTCATTCATATCGAGTTGAATGGATGCCAATATTTTCTATCCCATGACGACACTATTGACAACCTAAAGGCTCATGGATGGGATGTATTCCTCACGAATTTTGAGGGCTATAATATCCAGGTTGCAAAAGAATTTGCACAGACTTTTGACGGCTTCGAAGCCAAGAATGGAGATATATAGTTGGAATTAACAGAGGATTTTGTGAGCAACATGACATGACTCCCATTTAAAGGCAAGAGGTGGTTCAAGAATGCTAATATAGAAGACGTCCCATGGAGTTTATTCATGGCTTTCCATAAAACCACTTGTTGTATAAAAGGTATTCCTATCGCTCTGTGAAAACCTAGATGGCATAGTCTCCTTTTAATTCTCAAGGAAATTGTTACGTGTGAAGGCCAATATGGGATGGTTTTTCTATACCACATTTGTTTGCTTATGAATTTCATAGGGTTTGAGTTGGATATGCCTTTTTAATTGTTGATGAGTCTTTACAAAATGTCCAAGCATTATAAGCGATAGGGTATCAATTCGAGTTTGTTTCACCACATGCTCGTTAAACTGCTGTTGGTTTATCACTTGTCTAAGATAGGTGACAATTGGGAAACATTTCTTATAAGAAATGGCTTCACCTAGGCCGACGCTACAACCAACCATCTTTTAATTGCAAACCCTAACTCAGACAGACCAATAGTTGAAAGCCAGTTTGCTAATTCAATTGATGGCCCAGAATTTATTGGACAAGTTTTTGTTGTTAATGAAACCCTTATGGATAAAGATTTATCATGTAGGTTTTCACCTGGAACATATCTAGAACAAGTGATTGCCAAATTAAAAGAAAATGATCCTTTTGTTCCTGTGAACAATTCTAGTTTAAACATTAATGATAATCCTGTTATCAAGAATGTTCGTAAAGGAAAGAAACCACTGAGCACAGATTTAAGTTTCAGGAATAAGAATGTTGGACATTTGATTTCTAGAGAACTAATAAATTGAAAGGGTAATCATATGAGCTCGATCGATCTGATCGAGATCTATGATCGGTGCTCAGATCATGAGATAGAGGATTTATAGGCTCGTGAAGACCCAAAAAAATAGTGTTCTAGGGGAGAGGTTATTACCCATGTTAAACAGTATGATTTCGTGACCAATTTTCCCCCGTGTCTTAAGGGTACAGAAGGATTTTTCGGTATCAGACATGATATGGAAAAAACCATTGGTAAAAATGAAGAACTCCTTGTCAATTATGTTCCATGTCAATCTGCCATTTCCCCGGTACACTGTGATAGCTGCCTTGACTGGATAGAGCGATACTATACACATGTTTCTCTCTTACAGGACCGAATTAAAAACTTGGTTGCTTAGAACGTTCTGTTGAAACAAGAGAACCTTGACCTAAAGACACACACAGAGAGGGAGAATAAATGATTCAAGAGGGATGGAAATATAATCATTAGGAACACAACCAGTTTAAAAGAAATTATAAATTTTGAACTGTCAGATCCCTCTTTGGCTATTTTTTAATCATAAAACAATTTTGTTTTGATTTCATTCAATTCTATTATTAAATTATAAATAGGTAGATTTAAATTTTGATTTCATTTACTAAAAAAAAGACTAGCTACAGAATATAAGATTTTGTAGCCAGCCTCTCTTGAATAATAATTAGTAATTAGTGATTGTTTTTCTAATGCATCAAAACGGTTTTGCTAATCACAAGAAATGGAAGATTATGTTGTTGATTGCATGGAACAAACACTTTGAATTAAACGCTCAAATTTTGATTAGTTTCTCCCTTTTTATGTTTTATAAAACTTTGGTTTATTTTTAAATAAACCAACTCATGTATGAGTGGTTTCCAGTGCACTATTTTTGTAATATTATTTGATTTTGGGGGATTCAACTCTATCTTGTATGATATGAGCATTTGGTTCCTAAACTAGTTTAAATATTGTTCACTCTTTCTAGTAATGACATATTCGATTTGGACGCATTATGGACATGTAACTTTCAAGACTATATGGACAAGCTTTTCACTCTTTGGCTTTAGACCAACGTGTAGTTTTCCCATTACGTTTTTCCTTCTATATTATGGAATGTTAATATGTTATACAACTTTAGTCTTATTAACATACGATATTTCATTTTATTCAACACTTTAAATTCTATCTGTAATTTTTTGTTCATATATTACATCTGTGATCATTATTTCATTTAAATATCATTGATTTATGCTTAATGTTAAGTGTTGTATTACATGAATAGTTTATTTTAAATTTCTCTTACTATAATTGTTCGTCATTACAAGATCACATGAGCTATATGTTTATTACTCTGTTCTTATATCTTTGCTCCGAAAAATATCTTTGAGTTTACTCTGGGAATGTTAGCACAAGCCTATTACAGGTTTTTCTCACAGGCAAGATAGCAAGGGGTTGGAATTGCGCAGAGACATAAACCCAATAGTTGATTAATCTTAGGTTAGTTTTACTCATATTCTATTTATGTTATTAGTTTATTTATTAATGAAATAGGAACAGTTTAAATTGGCTTTGACTGTTATTTTGTTCTTGTTTCAAATTATGTCTTATTAGTATGTGTGATTTCTTAGATTTTAAATTATTA
>ML836174.1:29940-47308 GCA_009831015.1 Picea engelmannii
AAATAATTAAATTCATGTACATAGTATCGTAACTTATTTTAGATTAGTTTTCTTTATTTTTATCATTTTAGGATTTTAGTCGACCAACGGAGCCGCTAAACCCGTCAAGTCATCTTACTCCAAACGACTTGGGTTATTTAGACAACCCCGGTCCGGATTTGACCTTCCAGTTGACGGTGTGTTACTTACACCTATCAATAGGTTGTTTATTGCTTCCATTGTTATCTAACAATTTTGCTAATGGTTTTCCTTTGATGATGAAGTTGGAAGATTTGGAAGAAGTCCAATTGCAGCTAATTTTGAATGCAAAATCAGTGGCCCTCGAAAAATTCTAGGTGAAACAAACTTCAAAGGAAACAAAGGAAGTTTTAAGTTCCTTAATAGTTGGCTTAGGAGAAGGCCAAAATCCATACATCATTCCTACAATAAGGAAGCAATGAGAATTTATCAACAGGATGTCTTCCTTGAACATGGTTCAAGATGTCATATGACCTTGCATCATAGGACATAGATATTTTGGCTTTGATGGAGGATCAACACATGTATCTTCATGATGGATTTCTATGTATCCTTTTAGCGGACAATAGTAGAAATAATGGTTAAGAACATGTGTTTCCTCGTAAGAGGTCACAAGTTTAAATCTAGAAGGGGGTAGAGTATGTACACTTTCGTAGACTTTAGAAGTCAAATCGTTGCACAAAGGGGGTCCCTTGTCCCACAAACAAGGGGATCCCATACACCAATTTGGTGTATGGATCTGCTATGACCTTAAAATTAGATTATTATTATTATTTAGTTTAGTGAAGGCATTGGAACAAATGTTCCCTAACTTGAATCCCATAGTGGATTTTGGATAGAATATTGACGTAGTTGTTGGAAGTGACCTTGGTATCCACCTATCATATTTATTTCACCAATAAAATCCACAAGTAGCTTGTTTCCTAGGAGTAGGCAGTGTAGCCTAGGGCACTAGTAACGTTCCAAGTTTAGTGAAGAGTTGGACATATGAGGAAGCTTGTTTTATTAGGAGGTTAAAAGTTTCCAATGGAAATAGTCCATGCTAGACATTCTCTTATTCACATTGACATTGTATAGGAAATCTACAATATGAAATGTAGGATAGTGGGCACAGAGGTGCCAGTGCATTGGTTCCTTGAAAAACTTATTAAGATGTAGGAGGTGACTTAACAAATTTGAGGAAGAGGTGGAAGCCTATAATTTTTATTATTATTGATGATGGTGCCAAAGAAGTGGATGCTTGATTAGGGAATAATGGTAGTTTATTTCTAAGTGGAAAATTGGAGAAAAAGGAGTCAACCAACCAAATGTATTTGACTTAGATGGTTCATAATGGAAAGTAGACCAATTTGACAAGGATTATGCTATCCCACCTTTGTTTATGTGAAGTTAGGATGAGGCAGAGTTCTCCTTGGGTAGATTTGAGGATGATTTTGAATCGATTATTGTGAATTATTAGTTGAAGGTGATCAAAGGATTGATGGGAATGTGCCTCTCTCAAGAGGTATTTAAGACTTTCAATTTCCTCATTAGATTTAGTGGAAATTGGATATATTATTGTATTGTTTTAGGGTAGTGGCTGTGATGGCCATTTTCCACCTTCTTATCATTGAAAATATGCCTTAGTGTGACTTGTGGCCTAGGATTTGAAAGTAGAGATAAGTGTACCAAGAAAAGATGCCAAATTTAATGAATAAGTTAGGGGCATTGAGTTACAGTAGGAAACTTGATAGTTTGGAGGTGATGTTAGTTACATTTTATTTCTCTAGTATGTTGGAATACTGAGAGGGGGGGGTGAATTAGTATGAGCACTTTCAACCACTTTTAACCACATAATATATTATTTCACTTTATCAACAATGCTCTACAGTTTATCATCAATGTATCATCTATGATTTCATTTAATATATCATGAGAATATAATCATAAGAAACATCACATCAACAACATCACATCAAATAAACAGTAAAATAGTATTTACATGGAAACCCAAATGGGAGAAAACCACATAATTATTTCTTATATATATCAAGAATTCATTCATAGGAAGCACCAACTTCCAAATTCTCTGGTTGCAACTGGAAGGAGGCTCCAACCCCTTATTCTTAGGCTCCCACCTGAAGGAAGCTACAACTAACTAAATTATTTGGCTCAAACTAGAAGGAGGATACAACCCCCTGGGTTCTCTGGATCCAACCAGAAGGTGGCTAGAACCACCTAGTTATCAGGCTCCAACCTCAAGGAAGATCCAACTCTTCGATTCTCCAACTCCAACCCCCTTTCCTTTCCCAATCCTGTCACCATGAAATATAAATGTAGACCATTTGTCACTACCACAATCATTGCCACTATCTCTGCCACTATCACTACCACTGTCACTGCCACTATCACATCAACTTGTAACCTATCAACCTGCCATAGTATCTAACATGTCACTGTCAACCTATCCAACCTGTCACTGCCACCAATACTCAACAAGATCCTCTCACATAGATCATATACCAAGGACACCTCTCAATTAAATGTCTGATATCACCAACACATGCTTCTACCAAGCATGTACCAATATCACCAACATACCATCACAGGTTATGTGTCTCAACCATGTACCAAAGAATGTATGAAACCATCAACCTATACCAAACTGGCATCAACCATGCACCTCAACCTGTACCATATTCCTCAAGCACCAACCATGTATACCAACCATGTACATGCACATCAACATCATATCATATACCATACCATGTGTCAACCATGCACTTCAAACATGTACACCAACACGTGTACCATACCATGTACCATATACCATATAGTGTGTCTCAACCATATACCATATCACTCTCAATCATGTCATGTACCATAAGATAAGCCCCATGTATATGCCAATATCACAAAGATGTGCTTCTAATAATGAACCATAACAACCATATACCAAGTACTAAGAGTATGTATAAATCATGTAACAATATCACTTCAACCATATGCAATCATGTACCATCAAGGGCCTCCAAGACATTCCTTAAGAAAGTCCCATACCATCCAATATTCAAGCCTAAAGAAAATACATAAAAAACATACTTGTACTCATGAAGACCTGAAGCATACCATCTTAGGCTGTTTTGTATGATCAAACCTTGTCGCAACTCAATCATACCTTCTTTTTCAAAATTTTCCTCAGATACATGACCTGTCTTTTAGAAGCCTGCTTATGTATGTGACCTGTTCTCTTGCATCCTACATATGTATGTGACCTTTCCTCTTTCAACATGTCTACAACCTCATAAAATTAGGGTTTCCAATTTTCTGCAACTCCAAAAGTTTAGTCTCGTTATACCTTCGTTTTCTCATAAACATACCGCCACTTCAACCTCATATTCACTAAAAGATTTACCAAAAGATAGACCATAACACTCATAAGATATATATTCAATGTAAGTGTGTATGTAAATGAGAGACTCTTTGAGGTGTATTTATACTTGTGTTAGGTAACCTCTTTCTTTATTTTAGGGATTTCTTGTTACAACTACTTTACCCTTTCACCAAAAATTGTAACCAACTAGGGGTTTCTTGACCACTCTTTGAGGCTTCCAACTTTATTAGACCATATCTCAGTAACCGTGAGGAACCACATGGAGTTCCACATATAAACGGAAATGACACAATGTGTGTTATCCATCTATGATAGTCTTACTTGCAATTTAACTTTCCTTCATTTCCATATTCCTTAATTAACTTCGAGTACCAAAACCACATCGTCGGGGATACCATAATGTGTCACTGGTCTTCATCAACTAACTCACCATCAATATTGATGATACAAGCTATAATCAACTATCCAACGATTGCATCCACATAACTGGACCTCTTCGAGGGTTTCCATCAATCTCTAAGGGTTGACATCAATCTCCAATATCACTATTCAAGGGTTTACATCATTGAAAACCAACTATCAAACCAACTGTCCAACAATATATCCCTTTGGCATTGATGGCAATGCCAACATTGATGGAAATATTGATGCTCCAATGCCCATTCTACCCATGTGACCATTTCTCCTCATCAAGTTTTCTCACTCTCCCCCTTTGACATCAATGGAAAGGGGTATCTCTCCTTGGGGCTGCTCCCCCTATCTTCATGCATCTATTCTTTCTCTTCCTCCTTGACCAAAGTTCAACTCCCCCTGTCAATATGTCTCCTTTCGACACTATACCTTCTCTAACCAATCATAGGAAAAAGAATATCTCCCTATGTGGGTATGTCTCCTTGTCTGTATGCTACTAATATTCCTTTCTGGATCTCTCTCTTTGATGATTTTTCTTCCCTTGGCTTTTCTATAAGATGTAGATCAATGTAGGGGTACCTGTATATGTTCCCTTTCCTCTCTTCAAGTGTTGTTTGTTGTCAATTAGTGATTCCTCTTGAATTTCACTAACATATATAAAAATCATTCAAAATTTGATTTCTTCATTTACTTGTCATGTTCACTTGACCATACTATTCAGCAATGTCCTTTTGATGACATAGCTTATGCTAATGCGTTTATCTTCCTCTGTTATGTTATACCTTTCTCTACTTTCCTTTTTTATTCCAATTGTAAATCCACTGTTATGCATCTAATTTGACCCATTCTCTCTATACCTTCTCAACATCTCACAAATCCATCTATGTCCATATGTCACAAACTATTCATAACCCCGCTACTCAATTTTCCACAACGATGACCCATCTGTCATTGAACTATCATGAAGGATTCACCTAAATATTCTACAACTGATCATCACATGTTCCTCTTTATCAGATTGAATCAAATATGTCTATTGATCTGATCTATCAAACTCTACATGACTAGAACAACTTGAACTGAAGACATCCCTGTATGAATACATACATGTAGTATAATCATAAAAAAATTCCTTTGTAATTTCCAACTGACACCTATGTGGGAACACTGCTTCCCAACCGATCAATCTGTTATTATGTACTTTCGCTATCTGACTTCTCTGAATATGTCTATGTAATCACGTCTTACGGCTTGAAAGATAGTTCTATGATATGTAGCAGCTACTGCACTGACTCCACATGTTCAACATACATATTTACTGGGAGTATCCAAGCCGAATGGCTCATAAAAACACATGCTCCGATGCAAAGTAATATTACTCTTTGTCTATGGACTCATCATCGTTATGAACTATGACTTATTCCTTTCTACATGTGGATTGATCTTGTACTACAATTCCTGAAAGTACAATCTCTTGAACATGTTATTTATTCACCCTCTCTTCTTTTATTTCTCGTACTACTACAAATCCTGTGATCTCTGGGACCTGGTCTTTATTCACCTATTCTTATTTTTTTTCAATTTTTCTCCAAGCCTTCCTATATCTGACATATTTCCTTTTCTTTGTAGATTTGTCTTATTTTTGTACTATTTCCAATCCTCAGAGTATTTGATCTTCCTTTACTTGTTCTTGTTTTCTTTTCCAAACCTTCTTATATATGATATCAATGTTCTCTTTCATAGAAGTATCCATCATGCTTATACAATCACGAGCTATGTGTCCATAGTTATGGCACTTGTAAAATTCAATGTCATGTGGGGCCACATAAGCTTTTCTTGTTTGAACATTTAATTCATAAGACTTGCAATATGCAACCTTATGTTCAAAGTTAGTACAATAAAAGCAATGACCATAAAATAAATTTACATACCCGGTAGTGAATGATCTTCTTTGTTGTGTAGTCCTTATGAATTCCTACCTTGGCTGATCATGATCTTCTCTTCTGTGGATCCCTTCATTTTGGTTGAAGCTTCTTTCTTTCCTGAATGTGGTAGATATTGTTGAAGATGTATCTCTATTAAACTCATTCTTATTTGATTATTGCTTACCATGATTTCTTCCTTTGATTAATTATGCATAACTCTTTCTCTTTTCTTCATTCTTATTTTTCGGCAACCTGGAATGATTCTCTTCATTCTCTACTGCTAATGTGGATGTTTTTTTCTCTTCAACGTTCTTTCTGATCTTGAAGATTTTACTTATCAATGTGACAACTTCTTATTCAAGATTCTAAACCTCTTCTTATTTATTCATCATTTGAATCTTCATGGCTTCTTCTGTTCGCTTTGATTATTCAAGTTGGATCTTCAAGGAGATGATTTACTTTTCAATTCTTCTCTCTTCTTGACTAAGTTATGATTCAAGTTGATTCAAGTCGTTATTTATTTCCTTAAGATGATCTGCCAATATATTCTCTCTCTTTTATGCTTCCTTTCTTTCAGTTTCCAAACACTTCTCTTCTTTCATTGCTTCCTTTATTAGTACTTCTATTTCATCTTCCAAACACTACTTTTGATCCTCAAGATTTTCTTCAATCCTTATGGCTTCTTCTAGCTTACCTTTTAGCATCATGATAGTCTTCTTGACTTCTTTGGTGTTGGAGTTATGTGATTTTCCCATATTCTTTAATTCTTCTTGGAATGACTTGTTTTCTTTTCTTTCAGTCCTTAGATATTCAATTGCAATGATCAATTGTTCCTTATAATCAACTTCTTCCTCTTCATACTCGTTTTCTTCTAAATGTGTCTAACATGATGAGAATATTTCTTCTGCATGTTCTTTGGTGTTCTCTGACTCTGTGATTGGAGAATAATAGATATTATGTAGCTTAACCCAGAGTTCTTTAGTTGATGAAAATTTCCCCACTTTTTCCTTTACTGAATTAGGTAATCCTTCCATGATGAAATCCATGGCTATTTTTTTGTTCCTCTTCAATTCCTTCTTAGTTGCATCCTTTAGTTTCTTTGAACCATTATATCCTATAACAACTAAATACCAAATATCATATCCCTGTCCCTGCAAAAATGTTTTCGCTCTTCTGCTCCACATCTCATACACTAGACCACTCTGACGATCAAACATTGGTACTCCATTATCATTGTATTCCATGAACTCCTTCATGATCTCCTTCCAGTGGTTAAATTGTTTCCTTGAAGGAACCAACTCTGATACCAATTTTTGGAATATTGAGAGGGGGGGTGAATCAATATGAACATTTTAGACCACTTTTAACCACATAATATATTCTTTCACTTTGTCAACAATGTTCAACAATTTATCATCAATGTATCATTTATTATTGCATTCAATATACCATGAGCATATAATCATAAGAAACATCACATCAACAACATCACATCAAATACAAATTACATCAGTATTTACGTGGAAAGACAAATGGAAGAAAACCACATAATGATTTCTTATATATATCAATAATTCATTCATAGGAAGCGCCAACTTCCGAATTCTCTAGCTGCAAATGGAAGGAGGCTCCAACCACCTATTCTCAAGATCCAACCTAAAGGAAGCTACAACTCCTTGAATCCTTTAGATCAAACCAGAAGGAGGTTACAACCCCCTGGGTTCTCTGGCTCCAAACAAAAGGTTTCTACATCCACCTAATTCTTAGGCTCCAACCTAAAGGAAGCTCCAAATCCCCGATTATCCAGCTCCAAAAAGAAGAAGGATACAACCCCCTTTCATTTCCTCAACTTTCCACCTTGAAATGTAAATGTATACCAATTGTCACTACCATAATCATTTCCATTGTCTCTTCCACTATCACTACCATAGTCACATCAACCTATAACCTATCAACATATCACTGTATCCAACTTGTCACTGTCAACCTATCACTTCCACTGATACTCAACAAGATCCTCTCACATGGATCATATACCAAAGACACCTCTCAATTATATGTCTGATATAACCAACACATGCCTCTACTAAGCATGTACCAAGATCACCAACATACCGTCACAGGGTATGTGTCTCAACCATGTACCAAACTATCAACCTATATCAAATTGTGCATCAACCATGCACCTCAACTTGTACCATATTCCTCAACCATCAACCATGTACATCAACCATATACATGCACGCCAACACCTTACCATATACCATACCATGTTCCCACCATGAACATCAACACCCATACCATACCATGTACCATATACCATATACCATGTAATGTGTCTCAACCATATATTATATCACTCTCAATCATGCCATGTACCATAAGATAATCCTCATGTATATGCCATGTATTTGACAGAAATTTCCAAACGTCGCAATGTGACGAACACAACACATTGTCGCAATGTGATGTACAAATCCCAATGTGTAAATCTGACAAACATATACCAACATTACAATGAGACGAACATTTCTCAACATCGCAATGTGATGAACATAACCCACTATCAAACTGTGACAAACCTATTCCAACACCATAATGTGACAAACAAAAAAATTTCGTCGTGATTTGATGACCATAACCTTATGATGTGATGTGATTAAAAAAAAATGTGATGTCTCAATGTGACTAACAAAACCTAATGTCGTGGTGTGATGGATAAAACACAATCATCGTTGCAATGCAACAGTGCCATAGTAAATTATGGTTAAACATAATCAACGTGGCCCACCATAATCAGATCCTCATGGTCAACGAAGGCCAAGCATGGGCATGGTCGACCATGATAAACTCTAATTAACCATAGGCAACCTTTCCTTCCCAATGTCAACCAAGGTCTACCAAAGTTAACCATGATCATGGTCAATTGTATGAAACCATGGTCATTGTCAATTAATCTATTAATGTATTAATACTTTAATAATGTATTATAAATGTATTACTTCTTTAATAATGTATTTATTAAGTTATTAATACTTTGATAATGTCTTATTTTTTTTTTTTGTAAATAAAGGTGGAGCCTTATAATAATACCAACTGAAAGATTACAAAAACCTATAGCCTATCAGCATACACAGAGCTAACAGTGGAGGGTGGAGCTACTGGTAACCAGATTACAATGCTTTTCATGATTTTCACTTTTTTCAAGACTTCGCGTATCGCGATTTCACGACCTTGGAGGATTGTTGCCTCCATACTCTGGAGACCCGATAGCCGAAGTCCCAAAACCTTCTCACATTGGAACAATGGACCCAGATCAACGGTGTCGAATACCTGTATAGCCAACGGTCCAGATTCTCTCCCTTTTTTCGTGACTTTGTGTATCGTGACTGCGCGACTTTGGAAGATAGTTGCCTCCATGCTCTAGATTCTTAATAACTGATGTCCTGAAATCTCCTCCCCTCGGATCAATGGGCCCAGATCGACGGTGTCGAGTACCCGTATAGTCAACAGTCCACATTCTCTTTTTTCTAGACACCCGAAAGTTGTATTCCCAAAATCCTCTGTCACCTGCTTATCATCTGTGCTATCGTTTACAGTCACCCTCTCTCCTGAGCTTATGATCATTTCTAACTTGGAATATTTATTGAATGAGTGATCAAGGATGTCACCCTATCCAGGTTAGGGTCGTCTAGCTGGGCAATCTCTTTGCATTGGAGCCAGAGGGGTGAGCTTTGTAACTACCTGGAGTTATGTAAAATGATATGTTGCATTGAGTCAACTCCTGCATTAGCTAGTCTGTCTTCAACCTTTTTCACACTTCACCGAATGTGTGAAGGGGTAATAGTTAGAGCAGGTCTGAGAAGTGCTTGGAAGATGTACAGAGGGCCTAGGTGGGGCCAACTAGGAGTGACTTTCCCTGGATCTCTTCCATTCAGGATTTTTGTAACCAAGTCAATTATGATTTTGGAGTTTGCTTCAATGATCATACAGGTTAGGTTTTGATCTAAAGCCATTTTCACTCCTTTAAAAAGACCACAAATTTATGTTGAATTGTTGGTGTCGCATCCGAGATTTTCTGCAATGATGCTTTGAATTTGGCCTGAGTTGTTTCTTATGACCGCTCCGTAGCCAAATCGCTCTGTATTTCCTTTTTAAGCTCCATCAAAGTTGACTTTATGGAAGCCAGACGGGGGGGGGAGGGGGACCACTTGGAGGGACAAAGGGTTTTTGAAAAACGGCGGGGCTGCTGAGGAGGGATGGATTGAGAAAACGAGAATCTCCAAGAGTTAAGGAGAAAGAGATCACTTGGATTAGTGGGGAAATATGCCTTGGTCCACAGATGAAGCTAAAGAGTTTCCTGGATGTGTGAGATAATTGTGTTCTAGAGGAGGGTGAGGGGAGAGGGATGGGAGTGAAAGATTCTTTTGTTCCTCTCTTTCCATAGTTGCCAAACTACGAAGTCAGGTAAGAGTTGCTAGGTTTTTTTCAGGATATGAATTTTGAAGGAACTGGAGCCCCAATCCCTGATTTTGCTTGTGATGTTGTTCTTATCTCATTTGGTTCTTCTCATGAGCTGAGAGTCCTGGTTCCACATGTCCCCGCTGAGTGGGAAATTGTTTAGGAGGTGAGTGGGAAATAGTTTCTTCTTGGAGATGGAAGAGATGGAAAATCGAGGGGCCAATGAAGCCTCATCATTGAACATTGTCCCAAGTTAAGATCGTATTCTATAGATGAAGCTAGAGGAAAGTAGAGATTTTGGGCGAGAGTTTCGATTTCCAAATGGCAATCCAGATGTTGTCTTTTTGAAGATTTTTGAATTTTTCCTATAGAGTGTATCCCTCTTTGAGAGTGAATCTACCATGAGGTGTGTATCCCCATATGAGAATGTCTTGATCTGTGCTTTGCCAGATTTGCCTTTTAGATGTTGCTTGTTTCCAATGTTCCAGGTCACAGTCCAATGCAACTTGGAGTTCCTCATGGGTTGATTTCCAGCTGTGCCAGGGAGAGTTACTGGGGGTATCTGTCCATAGATATGCCACTTTGAGAGTGGCCAAATATTGTATGTGATTTGTATAGGATTGAATATTTTCTTCCAATTGTAGGGGTGGAATTTGTTGCCAAGAATCCATCCAAAATAGGGAATTTTGGCCATTGTGAACTTCCCAAAATGCATGATCCTGAGTGAGTGGCCAATTTTTTCAGGCTGCGTTCCAGATGTTGGAGCCTTGAATTTTCTTTTTCATTCTTATTATATGGATTTGATGCGTGTTGGGGGCATATTTTCATTTCCAAGTTTTGGCCCAGATCTCTGCTGGAGTTTTGATCCATCTCCACCAAATTCTTGCTCCCATGGTGCTATTCAATTTTCCAAGGTCCCAGAGGCCCAATCCACCTGAAGATTTGGGCTTGCAAACCTTGTCCCAGCTGACTAGAGCCCATTTTTTGTCCGGATTGTGTCCATGCCATAGAACGTTTCTTTGGGGAATTCTTATTTTCTTTATGAAAAAAGGGGTGGCAGCTAGGGAAGAGAAGAGGTAAGAAGGGATGGCTTGAAGGACTGACTTTATGAGAATGGTTCTGGAAGGAAGGTTGAGGGAGCGAAAGGTCCATTTGCTGAGATGGTTGGAAATGGAGAGTAGGAGAGAGTCCCAGGAGATATTTTTGGTTGTTGAGTCAGAGAGGGGGAGTCCTAGATAGCGAGAGGGCAGAGTGCAAACAACGGTGTTCAAAATTTGAGAAAGGTGATGTTGGATTTCTTCCGGAGTATTAAAAAGCAAAATTTGTGACTTGGCCAGATTAAAGGTGGTGCCAGAGCCTTCACTGAAATCAGAGAGGATGGAATTTAGTTTGTTTGCCTCTTACATAGTGGGGGTGTTCATTAGCAGTGTCTCATCAACAAATTGGTTGTGGGAGGATTCTAGTTGTAACCTGTGAAGAGGGGGGCCTTGGAGGGAGCCATTTTGGATAGAATCCTTGATGTAGCTTCCTAGGCCTTCTTCCATAATGACAAAAAATAAAGGGGAGAGAGGGTCACATTGCCTTATTCCTCTTTTTTGAGAGAAGGGTTGAGAGGGGATTCCATTAACAAGGATTGAGAAAAATGTTGAGGAAATGAGGTTCATCATCCAATAGATCCAATCCTTGCTAAAACCGAAAGCCAATAAAATAGCTTCCATGTACTCCCAGCTTAATTTGTCAAAATATTTTGAAAGGTCAAGTTTTAGAAGCATACCTGGAGTACAGGTGCTCGTGAGTGAGTGAATGATTTCATGGAAAATGATGATGTTATGCATGATTTGCCTTCCTTAGGCGTACCCTTATTTCTCCTTGTAAATGATGAAGGGGAGTATGGGATTGAGTGTTAGAGCTATGACCTTGGAGATGATTTCATAGATCACATTGCAGAGTGTTATGGGTCAAAAGTTCTTCAGATTTGCTACTCTTTATTCTTTGGGTATAAGGGTGAGGAAAGTGAAATTTAGAGATGGAAGGACTTGTCCTGAGCTGTGTGATTCCTCCACCAGATGCCACACTTCTTGTCACATCCCCAAAAATAAATTAGTTTTGTATTAGAAAATTGTTGGGAAAATTATTTCATTTTTGGTCAATTCGAATTTGGAAAATTTTTGCCATTTATGGCAATTCCGAATTTCAAATTTGGTAATTTGTAATTAATTATTATGATTGTTGGGAAGAGATATCATTTGACCCAACTAACTATTTGACTATGACACTTGTATGAAAACATAATATTTTCTATTTATTGCAGGAGGACAAATGGAACATCCATGTTAAAATCAGCTGACCATGACTCCATGAGTGGGGAACATGTTGGAACTACCTCAGGGTTGATTGTTACAAGTGGAAAATCAAGGATTTGGCCATTGGCAGCCCCTAAAAATCAGGGATTTAGAAAGCTGTGAAAATTCCCGAGGGAGGGAAAAAAGATTTAGGCAAAAATATTATTTTGATAAATAGCATATGTGAGGAGGAAAGACGTTTCCTAGTATGTGGGGAAAGAACTACAGAGGGCTTGCTATTATGAGCATTAATTACTGAGTGTGAGGCAATAATACCGACTGAGGAAGACATTGCTAAAGAGGAATTCCAAGTTTTCCCTCATGGATTCATGGTCAGGCTATGGGGTGAACAGGACAAGAGAGTTTGGCTGCCCTGTTCTATGGTTGGGAGGAACGTGGATGTTCCCTTTGTCTTCCCGTGAATTGATTCATATAAGCTATTATACCCTATCTCTGGTTAAATGTTATGATCACTGATATATCAACATTTTGTTTACTCCTATGAATGAATTATGGGCGAATGTTATTGTGATTAGAAACTGACTATATACCTCCTAGTCATCAATTAGGAATGGATTTTTTCTGCTGGAACATAGTGTTGAGTCAATACTAATGTCATTGGATGTATTAATAGGAAGAACTATTCCTGTAGAATTTTATTACTCTTGTAATAGGGTAAACTATAGGCTAAACTATAGGATGCCAAAATCGAAAATTCCAAACCCTATTAACAAATAATGACTGTATATAGTATCTTTGTGAACTATAAAAGAAAAATCAGATAACTCATACTGCTAGTCCATTCTTATAGAGAATATGTGGAAAAATAGGTAAATCTTTCATACTCTGAACTGTAATAACCAACATAGTATGTATCAGGTCGAAACCATAATAATAACCAAAGTATATGTATATATATCAGGTCAAACACTTTGCAAATCAATGGTTACTATTTTTTATGCTATACAAGTAAGCAAAATCCTTCATGGGGAGAGTGTATATAATGTGTTTAAAGTTCCAAAATCAAAACAATAGTAAATATTTTGCACCCAGCCACAATAGGTAGTATCATTCTCAGGTGTTAAGGTAATGGAAGTCCCTTCCATTTATTTTTGACAAACCAATTACAGGAATTCACTTGACCTACTAGAACAGTCCGGAAATAGTAATTGAGTTCAAACATTGTTTTTTTTTCTTTTGATTCAACGAATAAATCCCCAAGCCGTATCCTAGAACCCAAGTACCTTTGTTGGTTTCACTGTCATCATGATTCTGGGAGGTTTGGAGGGAGGAAGACCCTACCAATGAAACACAAATTTAAAGTTAATAACGATATAAATATAAACCAAGAATCTCACTGGTAGAACGAATAACAAAAATAAAGGAAATAAAATTTGCCATAGAGTCTGTACTTAACTTTAAGGACAGACATCACCCTTCCTCTCCCATGCTTTGTCAAAGCCGTTTGATAATCCGAAAGGGGAAAGTGAGTCCATAAATGTCTGATGGGTACCCTCACATACAAGCAGGGCCCCATCATTAGATATGATGACAAAATTCTTACACTCGATAAAAAAAAATCAATGAAAACAACACAGAGGTTACCTAACCAGACCCCGAGAAGTCACAATACATCTTGCAGTGTTATTAACATATAAAAAGGGTATATAATTCGAATATCATTCAGTGGAAGGAGACATTGTTTTTCCTCGGATTTTTACACAGACCTTCACCCCCTTGAAATATGCCAAATAGAAATAATATAATGGGAGGAAAAGGAAAACGAAGGCCTCATCGTAATGGTAGAATGAAATACGTGATACACAGGCGACTATAAAACCCAGTATGAATATAAGTTCTTTTGTTTTAATTAAACGCTCATATTTTGTAAACACTAACAATAGTAGAGGGTCTAGAAATAAAAACAGTACCAACATAGATTTCAACGGAATTTTAGACCAGACCCACGGGTAATGGGTTACGAAGAAAAACCAAATTCTGTTATTTTTTTCAAGTGCGTAAATGCGTGGTAGGGAAAGTTCAGAGTTACATTTGGTGATAAATATTTGGAAGATTTTCTTTCGGGGAACGAATGACCAAAATTATGATTTAAAGGTTATGTCTCACCTTTATTTTTTTTCCTTTCTCTTACTAGAGGAGTGGTCAAAACAAGGGCCTTATTCATTTTGTAATAACCCACGCAAATGCAAAAAAAATTCCTTAAACCAATCATGTTAGCTAGTAGTCGAAGAAGAGGAAACATTTCAAAAGTAACAAGGGGTTTTCCACCGGGACTAAACTCTCATTATACCATTAAAAGCATGGTAAAGACTCAGTACAAGTCTGGGAAATCCTATCCCCAAACCCCAAAGAATACCGAGAAAAATCACAGACCCCAACTAAATTTTTCAATAAGAAGTCACCTAATCAACCCTTAGTACGCAGATGTGTATGGTGGGTGCGAATAAATTACTTGGTATAAAGGCGAAGTAGATGGCGATCCTCTTTGCTTGAAAATAGGAAAATTTCTTCCATAGCTCACCTCGACCTTACACGAAAGAAAAGAGAGGTAGTAGCCTGTCATTAGTGGTTACCTCAAATTCACAGGAACCGAGAACAACCCTGAGCGATAACTACGAGAGGACCGATCTCGGTAGTAATGACAGGGATGGTGCGAAGTACCCCAACCATGTGGCCAGGGCAAGGTGTCAAGGATCCATTGAACACGTACATCGAGTAGAAGGCTGAGATAGGGTACTACAACAAAAAATTAAGTGTAGCAGTAAGAACCCATTTAATACCTGGCAGTTACCTCTACACTTCCTTAATGACATTTATTGAGTGAAAACAATAGCCAGATAAGACATGGGTCTAATTCTATGAATTGCCAACCTAGTTACACTAACGTCGTATTCAGTTAGGAAGAACAATAGGTGCCATTGGAAAACCCTTACCCTCTTTTTTTTAATCCCATGCGTATAACCACGCAGGACCAGAAACACCTCTTGTGCATGGAACTGGAGTGGTCTAGCCCAGTTTCCTTAAACACTCTATTGTACACACAATGTACGAGTTGGTATGTGTTAGGACCTTCTCGAAAGGTATGCAGAACCTAAATATTGATTGGAGTATTTTGTTGAACATGTTATATAGCAGGACAAATGGTATAAGGTGTTAGACAACTGAGAGGGGGGCGGGGTGAATCAGTTGTTACTGAGCTTAAACATTTATGCTTCTTTTAAAAACTCTTTGCAGAAACACTAAATGATGATCACAATAATGCAGAGAAATAAACACAGGCCCATTCAACATCAGTCACATATATGATAAACACAGAGACATATATTTTCCAAGGAAACCCATACAGGGTAAAAACCTCTTTTTCTTTATATGATAAGTAATAATTACATTATTTACATTATCATACATATGAGCACCAACTCATAATGAGGATACAACCTCTATTTAGCAAGATGCAACTTGCTGAGAGCACCAACTCTCTATTTTCTCTAGCACCAACTAGAAGGAAGCACCGACTCCCTGGTTTCTCTAGCACCAACTAGAAGGAAGCACCAACTCCCTGTGTTCAAGCACCCACTTGAACCTCTGTGGACAACTGTCCTCCCTAGCACCTCCCAACCACCCTGAAATATAAATCTTTGAATCTGAAACTTACTACAGTGATATAATGTTCAACAATGGCTTACCTGACTTCTCACTGTTTTGTTGCATCTCATTGCTCTTTCTTCCACACTGCCTTTCTGCACATCTCACTTGCACTGTCTGTTCTTCTACGATTTATCCTCTATGCGCCATGTCTATTCACTGCACAATTCCTCTTCTGTGCTTATTCAGTTGCTGCACTCTCCTCCTTCTTCACACATGAATCACCTTCACCAACAACAACCACAACATCCTTCAATAGCAACAGCTACCCTTCTCTTCTTTGTACTGTGTATATATAGCTTCTGTGCATCTTATGTATGTAATGTGCGCAATCCCTTTGCATGCACATACCCCACCAATATCCTCCACCTCTCGAGTGTTCTGCGTGATCATCATCGCGAATCTTCAACTTCTCTGGGAGTTCAACTATGCGTTCAGCATCACTGGGTGTTATGCTGAGATTCCTCAGCCTCTCTGGCAGTTGAGACTCTTCGTCTTCTCTGGCACAGTTGAGCTAATCCTTTATGTTTCAATTACAGACTTCAATGCTCATCCATCTGTCAATTTCCTCCACGAACAGTCTTCATTCCATTGGTAGATTCCTTGAGACTCTTCACCTTCTCTGTCAATCACACATGAGTCTCTTCTAGTCCTCTGGCAGAAACCATCAGTGGCTTCTAGCAGTTACATTGTGAAGTGCAATAGTAGCTCTTCGATCAAATTCGAATTCACCTGCACCGTTGGATGGTGTTCGTATGGTCTTGCGTTTAAATCATATGTCCACTGGTTGTGACCGAGGGCTAAACAGAATTTGAATTTTGCGATCTCGTCTCTCGCCATTCCTGTGATACAGGATCTCGACACTCCAACTCGCGAACGCCGAAACTCCGAGATGGAGCTTAGCACCACTAGCTTCTTCCCCTCATGTGACCATGGGTTGTGACCACAACCTTATGCATAAGGCGCTTTCGCGATTTCGCATATCGCAAATTCGCAATTCAAGTCACTTTTTTTCCATTTGCAATTCGCGAAACTCCGATACGGCGTACATCTGCTGACGTCACACGTGGATTGTCACGTGTTAAATACTGCCACGTGTCACTTTGATTCGTGACTTGCATGTACCTGAAGTGTTGAATCTACCTGACACTTGTCATTACCTAGTTGTGACA
>ML836175.1:0-17273 GCA_009831015.1 Picea engelmannii
AACAAAGAGAATTATGCATGATCACTTCAAGGCTTTTGAAAAAGAGGTAATTATTTATTTTATTTGAAATTGTTATAATACATAATTGTGAGTGAGGTATGTTACATTTGGGTATTGATCTAAGTTTAAATCCATTTATAAAAGGACAACAATGTACCAAAAGTATTCCAAAGATCAATGAGGAATTCCATCATGGCATGAAAGAACCATAGAATTGTAGAAATCTCAAATTGATGAGGATATGGATCATTATGTTTGTGATGGGAAACATCATGCATCATATTCTATCATATGTGGTGATTGCGAGGATTTAGAGAAAAATGTGCCCAAGAAGCCATATTCCATAGTTATTGTAGATATTCCATTTGCCTATAACTGTAGGGGTGCAACAAACAACGAGTCTCCATATACCTATGAGAGATAGAAGAATGTCATGGAAGAGTTTACCAAGGTTACAACTTCTTCAATGTGGTGCTTTGTTGTTTTCCATAACGCACCAAAAATAGTTATGGTTATAACAACATTAAAAGCAAATAACACCATTCAATCTGACTACCTTATCTGGTAAATAAATATTTTGTTGTTGTTATAACTAAGATTAAAATCCATTCTTCTTATATTTTATCTCTACGAATTTTGTTACACTACTTCCAAATCTATGTGATAAACTTTGTTACAATAGTCACTTTAATTTATGTATGCATTTCATCTATTTAAACACCTTCTCATTTGTTAAACAAATTTAGGCACAAACCTAATGTAACTTGACCAAAAGGGTCAAGGATCTCTGATAAAAGTAAACAAATGCATGTTGGTTATTGAAGCAACGATATTATGTTTTTTTAGGACATTGTAAAACATCTGAAAGGTAATAAATTTTATTAGGTCACATTTTTCCCTTTAATGTAATTGTCAGAACGCTAAAACATGTTGATAAGGACATCCATGGTGATATTGTTAACCCTTATAAAAACCACAAGTGTTGATTTATCACATTTTTTTAAACTTTTTTCAAATAAAATGACTCATTGTCATGTTCATTTTCTGGTACAAGTAAGTTGATTTCATGCAATTTAAATTTTGTTCTCACTATAGAAAATACATACAAATATAATCTATTTCTTTATTCTTTATTCTCAATTACACACACAACGCTGACATGTTGTCTAAAGAAAGGAAGAAATTGTGTGTTAGTGGAAAATGATAAGGTCTAGACACAGTCTATTCATCAGAAAATAAATGTATTGTATATTTTACCCAAAGTAGAAGAAGAATTATGCTTAAGGGAATGATGGTGTTGTTAGGATATTTAGACACTTAGGAGTTAGTTAAGATCAACTTGATCTAATGTGTATTTAGGTAAAGTGAGTTTCTTTAGTGTGTTTCCTTAGTATGCATTAGTAGTTATGTAGTCTGACAGTAATGGTATGTTTTAGACATAAAGTGATCCAACAGTTCATATTATCCTCGATACTAACGACTATATTGATCTATGGCTTAACACACGATTGGTCCATGATCTCTATTTAAAGAGCATGGAGGGTCATTTTCTTATGATTGATTGTGAGAAACTCTTATGTGTTTTCTTTTTTCTTTTTTCATTAATATATTATCTCAAGTGGCAGTGTTGTCTAGGATCATGGATTATTTCCCTCTTTTGAGGGTTTTAACCATGTAAAACACTAGTGTATTGATATTTGATCTATTTGTGTGAGTGATTTCTTAAGGTGTTCAACATGTATGAAAATACCCTATTTTGTGGTACATGGTATTAGAGGGGATATATTCTTTTCCCAAGGTAATCCAATAAACTCCTTTACTTTGTAGTACGTCCTCCATACAATATTTCCATGAGAAGTACTTTGAACTAGTAAGAAAAAGATCACTTGGAATAGACATAGTAAAATATGTAGTTAATATAGATTCATAAGAAGAAAATCTCTCGAAAAAATTGGTAGTCGAAAAAATCAACACTAAAAATGAAATTTTGATGTCAAAGTTATGCCTTTTTTAAGAAATCCATATAAGATAACTAAAGTGCCACATGGAAAGTAAAGGTTGGACCACATAGTGATGGATGCACAATGAGTCTCTTCTTCTTTCTCCAACCCTTCTTCTCATGGACATGCACTTTATGCTTTTGGTTTTTCATTCAATGCAACATCTACTTCTTCTTCAAATGAGTGACTTATTGATTTTTGAGCATCTTATCATATGGTTAAGGATATGGCCATTTTTCTTCTCTCAATGAATGTAACACCAAATAAATATTTGTTGGTGATGATAGATCTCTTGGTGTTGTAGGGTCTGGAACTATTCAGCTAGATGATGGTCATTTTAAGGTTGTATTATGTGTTCCAAGTCTCTCCTGCAACCTTTTATCAGTATATCAAATCACTCATTTAGGTGAAGGTAAAATAGTATATTTTTCACCTCTCCAAGTTGTAATCAAGGATTTAAAAGATCCTAAGCATGTCCTAGCAACTAGAGTTGTCGATGATATTACTAGGTTGTACAAATTTGACAACTTTGGGTCATAATTTTTTCCATCAGTTTTTGTTGATCATGGTGATGACACGAGAAAACTTTGGCATGAGAAATTTGGTCATCTAAACTACCGCTCGTTGTAGCAACTATGTAATCAAAATATGGTGAATTGTCTTCCTCTTGTTTCTTGTAGAGATGGCATTTGTGCTAGCTATGTTCTCAATAAACATCATCGACACAGTTTTGAGAAGCATGCCTATTGGCACACCTTGTCCCCTTTGCAGCTTGTTCATAGTGATTTGTGTGGTATGCTTCCTTCTCCGGGTTCAATTACTTTTTAAATTTCATTCACGACTTTTCCAAACACATTTGGGTTAATTTTTAAAAACTTAAGAGTAAAGTTTTTGACGTGTTTTTGGCCTACAAGGCCCTTGTGGAAAAACAATCTGGACATCAACTACATAAGTTAAGAACATATAATGGAGGTGAATATGTTAACAACAAATCTACAACTTATTGCAATACATAGGGCATTCAAATGCAACTACAACACACCAAAATGGTGTTGTTGAGAGAAATAATCGCACATTAAAGGATGGGAAATTATATGGTCCAATGTAAGGGATTAAGTCTTCATTTTTAGGTGGAATCCATTAATTGTGCCAATTTCATAGTTAATCACACTCTCACAAAGGATTTAAAAAATATAACATTGAAATAAGATGGAGTCAATTAAACCATATATAAACCACTTCCATGTGTTTAGTAGTGAAGCATGGGCTCACATTCCTCATGAGAAAAACAAAGAATTACATCGTAAACATGAGAAGTGCATTTTTATTGGATAATCTGAAGATGTAAAATATTATAGACTTCTTCAAACTAATTTCGATGAAATTATTATTAGGAGAGATGTTAAGTTTGATGAAATTCTCTTAGCTTGTGAGCCTAATTCGGTGTTTGTGCCATCTTCGACACATGAGCCATCCTTGGCGTATGTGCCATCTTCTCTTCACAACTTTTGTGTTAGTGATATCCTATTATAGTTTCTTCTTTAGATGATGATAGTGAGGATGAATATCCACCTCTACTTACTCACCTTCCTCCAATTGGGTCCATTGAACATGAACCTGCAATAGCACCACTACTTCCCATATCACTCCATACAATATGAGAATAAATTGGTGATCTTGTCGATGATCCTACAAATCAACATCTTACACATTCACAATTTCAATGAGCCTCCTCTCTTTTGAGTCAAGTTTCAAATATTCACGATCCAAAAAACTTTGTTGAAGCTTCTAGCCATCCAGATTGGGACACATAAATGAATGAAGAATATCATTCCTTAGTAACAAACAATAATTTCAAAATGGGGTTGGGCCAGGGCACAAATAATTATGTTGAGCTYGTCTTTAAAADTTTTGCTTCAATTTGCTAGAGAGAAGGGGKTCCAATCCATTCAAATCTTTGGAGATTCTATGAATGTCATAAAATGGGCTCGAAAGMTTCAAGCTTGCCACAACATTTTTCKTCTACCTATTATAGAGGAAATATTTAGGATGTTGGACTCATTTGACTCTTCGGTTCTTAATCATGCTTATAGGGATTAAAATGTGGTAGCAGATTATCTGTCAAAAGCAGGGTTGCAATTACTTTTTGKTYAATGACATATTATAGAGCTTGATGGGGAAGATTCATATGCTTTCTATCATCGTTCCTTTATTGAAGAACTTGGTGATGCACATGAATGATTTTGAACATGTTGCAGTAATTATGTGAGCAACAGAGCATAAAAGAATTTCTGGATTTTGGTAGTCCAATATATTTGTCGGATCAGTAATACCAGTTTATATCAGGTTTCTTTTTCTGATGGATTTGGTTCAATTCATATGATGTTGGTGACATCAGTCTTTGGTTTCTCTTATGTTTATGTATATGACAACTTTACTCCTTGTATATATGTTTCCTAAATTATCATGAGCTGATCTTTGTTTTCAGTTTATAACCCTCTTGGGGTAATGGTGCCTCTCGACTGCTAATGTTCCTCTGTCGTTGTATCATCCTCAAAAGTTTTAACTTGAGGATATGTGGCTCTCAGTTTTTTTTGTTGTTGGTCGGTGGTATTTTATTGGCCTTGGTAATACAAAAACTTGGTTGTGTGTCATGCTCCTTGAAGCACCTAAAAAATGTAATTTTGTCTCTTCGGATGAATAAAATTACGCTTTTTTTTTGTGGAAAAAAACGTAGCAAACAATACTTGGGATCTTTAATCTTCCAAAAGGAAGAAATTTTTTCATATGCAAATGCATGTATAGAACTAAGTACGCATCAAATGGAAGTGTTGAAATACATAAGGCCCAATTAGTTGCCAAATGATTTTCTCGAGTTGAAGGGATTGACTATAATGAAGCCTTTGCCCCCGTAGCCAAAATGAATTCCATCCGCCTTGTTCTAGTCCTTACCACCTCACATAAATAAGAGGTCCATTAGATGGATATTAAATCTACCTTCTTGCATGGGGATTTGCAAGAAGAAATTTACATGGAACAACCTCCTATCTATGTTCAAAATGATTCTAGCCTTATTTGTCACCTTAAGAAATCTCTCGATGGTCTTAAGAAATATCCTCGGGCTTGGTATGCTAAAATGGATAACTTTATTCATGACATTAGCTTTTCTAGATGTCATTCTTACCCCAATGTCTATACCAAGAAACTAGGTAACCATCTCATAATACTCGTTCTTTATGTTGATGAACTTATTGTCATTAGTAGTGACCCCAAACTTTTAAACCATGTGAAAACTACCTTTAAGAAGAAATTTGAAATGACAGACTTAGGTTATTTGCATATTTCCTTGGCCTCCAATATTGCACACCAAGGAAGGAATTTCCCTTTCCAACTCTATGTATGCATGTGACCTTCTTCATTGCTTTCACATGAAATATTGCAATCCAATCCCTTCTCCCTTTCAGTCTAAAGTGAAACTTGCTACCACTTGTACTAGACTAGAAGTAGATGCCACTATGTACTATCAATTAGTTGGTAGCCTTTTTTATTTGACTCATATCCATCCTAATATTTCCTTTTTTGTTGGTCTAGTTTCCCGATATATGCAAACACCCCATGAGAGCCATTAGAAAGCAACACAAAGGATACTTTGGTATATCAGGGGTACAATTTATTTTGGGATACATTACAGTTTAGGGGGGACTCCTTTGTTGGTTGGTTTCACTGGTTCCAATTAGGCTAGATACCTTGATGATCAAATTCTACCGCAAATATGTTTTTAGTCTTGGTTCCGAACTTATCACTTGGGCTTGTAAGAAACAACAAGTTCTTGCTCATTATTTTTCAAGTCAAGAAGCCTTGTGGCTTCGACGTAACCTTTAAAAGTTTGGATTTTAATAACAACATCCCACCAAAATTTGGTGTGAAAATTATAGTGCCATCAATCTTGCCAAAGATCCGGTTCAACATCAGTGTAGAAAACACATTGAGATACACATGCACTTCATTAGAAAGCTTATTCAATATCATTCTCTTGAAGTAATCTTTTTCCCTATAGATGATCAAGTTGCATACATTTTCACAAAGTCTCTTACAGAAGTGAAGTCTTCCAAATTTTGATCTATGTTAGGAGTTTAGGAAGTTATTGTTAAGGGGGTATAGGCTCTAATGCCTCCTTCCTTCTTCTATTATGTCACCCTTGTAAATCCTTCAATCCTATTCCAAGTTGTTCTCAAAGGGGGATGTTAGGATATTTAGACACTTAGGAGTTAGTTAAGATCAACTTGGTCTGATGTGTCTTTAGGTAAAATGTGWTTKTTTAGTGTGTTTCCTTAGTACACATTTGTCGTTATATAATATGATGGTCATGATATGTTCTAGATACAAAGTGATCCAATGGTTCATATTCTCCTAAATACTAATGACTATATTGATATGTGGCTTAGCACCCAATTGGTCCACGATCTCTATTTAAAGAGCATGGAGGGTCATTTGTTGATGATCGATTGTGAGAAACTCTTATGTAATTTTTTTTATTTTTGCATTAATATTTTACATGAAGTAGCTGTATTGGTTGGGGTCGTGGACTGTTTCCCTCTTTAATGGTTTTAACCACGTAAAACACTAGTGTATAGATCTTTGATATGTTTGTGTGAGTGTTTTGTTAAGGTATTCGACCTATGTGGAAATACCTTATTTTGACAAAGAGATGTTGCACTTTTCCAAAGAGCTTGTTAGAGTTCTAACCTCCTTAACCCTACAAGTAGATCAATAGGTTATTATGTATTGCTATTTATGGAGGCCATCATTAGTAAATAAGGCCAATGTAGTAGTGTGAAATCAATTATGTAAGGAGGCTTACTGGAAGGTTCTGCATACTAGAAATTTATTTCTCTAAAATGTTCTTAGGAGATAGAAAATGTTATAAAAAGATGTAGAAGCATTGTAAAAAATGTCTTGGAAATAATGTGTAATTTGAGCTCTTCTCTATTGGAGGTTGCCCCTTCAAAGAGGTAACTGAACATCGCTTCCATATCAAAATGACATAATATTTCAGTTCATATTGTCTATTGTGTTTGCAATTCTATTTCTTTCAGCGATAAATTTGAGTAATATTTGCAATTTTTGCTTTGAATATTTCTAATTGGAACATCATAAGTAGTATCAAGAACTTTCATGACACATTTTTGTTGGAAGGTTTACAGTTGGGAGTGAGCTTGTCATTGATGGCAAGAACAACGATGGAAAAGATCAACATGATTAGCAGCGCAGTGATAATGGAAGAGGAGGAGCAACAATGAACGCTGGATCTTATTCGTAATCCCCGATGACCGTCAGATATGAATTTAGAGAGGAGTAGCATGCAGTGGACGAGAATAGATCTCGGGCGTTCCATCTAAGCACTGGGTCCATCCATTGTTGGATCAAGGAGAACCTGCACATTCATTAAAGAGCAAGGAGAAGCGGGTATACAAAATCCTGAAAGAAGGAGGATCGTCCATCTTCGGGTAGGACACGTGGTCACAGATCAACATTCCACTGACTAAAAACTCAAAAGAAGGAAGTGCTCTATCCTTCCAACTTGCGAAATGTGAAATGGACAAATGACCTGAAACATTGGATCCAGGATTGATCGGGGATGGACGCGTGGCGAAAGATCAGAGCACCACAAAGACTCCATTTCGGAGTTTCGTAGATCGGGAAATCCAAAGGAAAGAGGTTCAAATTCTCGATATGCGAAATCGTGAAACAATCTCAGAGTCTCGACTATCGTGACTTGGAGTGATGAGACCCTTCATCACAGGAATTGTGAGATGCAAATTCACGATGAGATCTGGACCATCAATACACCAAGATTTCGGATTGTTGATCTAAGCTCCATCTCGGAGTCTCACCTATTGCGACTTGGAGTGACGAGAACCTCTATCTAAGGAATTGCGAGATGCGAATTCACGATGAGATCTGGACCACCAATACACCAAGATTTTGGACCGTTGATCTAAGCTCCATCTCGGAGTCTCACCTATCGTGACTTGGAGTGACGAGAACCTCCATCTAAGGAATTGCAAGATGTGAACTCACGATGAGATCTGGATTGTCAATACACCAAGATTCTGGACCGTTGATCTAAGCTCCATCTTGGAGTCTCGCCTATCACGACTTGGAGTGATGAGAACCTCCATCTAAGGAAAAACGATATGTGAATTCACGATGAGATCTGGACCGTCAATTCATCGAGATCGTGGATCGTCGATCAGGGTCGATGAAGGTCATAAGTTCCCGAAAATACCAAAAAGGTGAAATGGATGTAGCCTGTGGTCACATCGGTGGAAGATGGGGGAAGGAGCTAGTGCAGACAAGCTCCTTTTCGGAGTTTCGGGGATCATGATTGGGAGTGTCGAGACACTTGGTCACACGAATGCCAAATTTTTGAATGTCGAAATGCTGAAATGAATGCAAGATCCCATGGAGCCAATCCAAGGGTGCAGGTGAATTTGAGTATGATCGAAGGGCTAATGTTACTCTTCACGGTGTAACTGCTAGAAACCATTATGGTTCATGCCAGAAGATTCAACGAGACTTTTGTGTGACCGCCAGAGGAGTTGAAGAGTCTCCAAGCTTCTTCTAGTGAATGAAGACTATTCTTAAGAGGGGATTGACAGATGGATGAGCGTTAAAGTCTGTAACTGAAACATAAAGGATAAGCTCGACTGTGCCAGAGAAGATGAGGAGTCTCAACTGTCAGAGAGGTTGAGGAATCTCATCTGAACACCCAGTGATGTTGGACGCGTAGTGGGAACCACCAGAGAAGCTGAAGAGTTGTGATGATCAGGCAGAGCACTCAAGATGTGGAGGAGATCGGCGCGGTGTGATCATGTAGAGGCATTGCGCACATTGCATGCATAAGGTGCACAGAAGCTATAAGTACATAGTACAGAGAAGATATGTGGTAGCCGTTGTTATGAGGGATTCAGGAGGGCAGAAGGAGGAGAGTACAACAGCTAAAATGCAGAGCAAAAGAATGGTGGATCAAAAGGAGATGGCACACAGTGCGTAATGTGAGAAGAACATAAAGTGTAGAGGAGTGTGCAGAAGACACTGATGCAGACAGAGCAACGCAGTATAGCAGAACAGTGATAAGTCTGGTAAGCCAATGATTGTATCACCGTGATAAGTTTAATTAGCAAAGATTTATATTTCTAGGTGGTAGGGAGGTGCAAGGGAGGACTGGTGTCCTCAGAGGTTCAAGTGGGAGCTTGAAAACAGGGAGTTGGTGCTTCCTTCTAGTTGGTGCTAGAGAAACTAGGGAGTTGGTTCTTCCTTCTGGTTGGTGCTAGATAATCCAAGGATTTGGTGCTTCCTTCTAGTGGGTGCTAGAGAAAAACAAAGAGTTGGTGCTCTCAACAAGTTGCAGCTTGCAAAACAGAGGTTGTAGCCTAACAATGAGTTGGTGATCATATGTATGATAATGTAAAGAATGTAAATAATACTTATCATATAAAGAAGACGAGGTTTTTACCCTGTATGGGTTTCCTTGGGAAAATATCTGTCTTTGTGTTTCTCATATATGTGACTGATGCTGAATGTGCCATTGCTTATTTCCCTGCATTATTGTGATCATCATTGAGTGCCTTGTAAAGAATTTAAAAGAAGCATAATTGTTTAAGCATGGGCACAACTGATTCACCCCCCCTCTCAGTTGTTCAACAATTGGTATCAGAGCCGACCCCTTCTATCTAAGGGTAGATCCTAGAGCTTAAACATGTCAAGCCATGAATGAAATCCGACCAATAAGGCCCCTTTGTTCAATGGAACAAGCTTTGCCTTCTGGAAAGTTAGAATGAGAACCTACATAATGGCTTTAGGTGAAGATGTCTGGGATGTGGTAGATACTGGTTATGTAAAGCTAGTTGTGCTAGCTAAGAAGGATGACAAGCTAGAATTTAGTTTCAACGCTAAGGCCATGAATGCTATCTTGAGTGGGCTTGCAGAAGCAGAATTCATAAAAGTTATGCACCTAGGAACTGCCAAAGAAATGTGGGACAAACTCATTAGAAATTATGAAGGTAATGAGAAGGTAAAGGACGCCAAGCTTCAAACCTACAGAATATCGTTTGAACAACTAAAGATGAAGGAAGATGAAACAGTTGGAAATTACTTTATGAGAGTAGAATAAATGGTAAATGCAATGAAAGCACTTGGTGAAAAAATTGAGGAACCTTCTTTAGTTTAGAAAATATTGAGATCTCTCCCAGATAGGTTCAACCCAAAGGTCTCTGCTATAGAAGAACTTAATGATCTAAAAACCTTAGAGTTTGATCAACTTCTAGGAACATTGACTGCTTACGAAATGAGAATAGTTAAAGATAAACCCACCTCCAGAGAAGCATCATTCAAAGCAAACAAGAATGAGGATTCTGAGCCCGATGAAATTGAAGAAAAATTTGTGAAGAAACTGAAGAAGGGATCAGGAAAATACAAAGGTAAACTACCTTTCAAATGTTTCAACTGTGGTAGAATAGGTCATTTTGCAAATAAATGTCCCCACAAAATAAAGGATAAGACGTATGATGATGAGGAGAAGCATAAACACAGAAATTTCTTTAAAGAGAATAACTTTAAGAAGAAAAGTCTTTGCGTAAACAATGAGGATGATCCTTCAGATGATGAAGACTATGACTCCCCTATTGAAGATAAATTAAATGACTTCATACTTATGGCCAAAGAGGATTACGATAATAACAACACAGGAAATGAAGTTAATGAAGAAGAAGGTGTGGTTGACATGGAAGGAGAATTGATTAGTGCACTGGAAGAGATTGACAGACTAAGAATTAAGAACATAAAGCAAAGACAATTGTTGATACAGTTCAAGAAAGACAATAAAGGACCTGATGAAGACCTTGTCCTATTAAAAGTGGAATTATAGGAGGCAAAGAAAATCGAAGATATTCTGAAACAACAACAATCGGAAAAAAGGGCACGATGTGAAGCTTTAGAACAAGAAGTAGTGAAAACGAGGAAAGAAATGGAGAAGTTTCAAGCCTTGTATAAACATAATCTATCAAGTATCAAAGCCTCAGAAGGACTAGCCACCATTCTAAACTAGCAAAGGAATCCAAAGCTGAAAACTGGTTTGGGTTATGAAGAAGGATCAGGTAGCAGTAAGACGAGAAATGAGGAACAAATCAAGTTTGTCAAGTGTACAACCAATAACTGCAACAAACCTGCAGAAACAAAGGAAGACAATCAACTTCCCAGGACGAGCAAAGAAAAAGGTGCCAAGATTGAATCTGCAAAACAAAGAAATAATGCGCTCCCTGCTGAAAGACGTCATCAACATGGAAGAAATCGATTTTCTCAAAGAAGACAACTGCTTTCCAGGTACAAAGAATTTTTCTATGGTTTTTGTTTCTACTATTCTAATTTTGGTCACAAAGCTGTAAATTGTTCCTACAGACTTAGACATGAGCAATCAATATTTCAAAGGAATAATTACTTCCCACAACAAAGATTGATGCAGCCAAATAACAAACCTTCATAGAATGCAACTTGCCAAATTAAGTCTAGAGACATACAACCAAGAAAGCCAGGAAATAATCAACAACCAATAAGTAGACAACGCTGCAACAATAAGTTTGACCTATTGAATAATGAGATTGAATGCTACATGTGTCATAACTTTGGACATAAATCTATTGATTGTCGGTTAAAGAACTATGAATCAGACTCAAAATACCCTGTTGAAAATGTCAAGTTATGGAAGAAGAAGGAAAGTGACAAGTGTGGGTTAATATTGTCTGCTCAAAGAAAAATGAACCCTTGGTATATAGACAGCGGATGCTCCAAACATATGACGGGAGACAAAGGTAAGTTTATGTCACTTAGTGAAGGAAAATATGGAAACGTAACTTTTAAAAATGATGCTCTGGGAAAAATAAAGGGAAAAGGGATGGTAAGCTTAAGTAATGGAAAAGGAAAAGCCCAAGATGTCCTACTTGTATAAGGGCTGAAACATAACCTGATCAGTGTAAGTCAGATGTGTGACAAAGGATGTGAAGTAGTGTTCACGTCCAAGGACTGCAAGATAAAGTTTGTAAACTCAGGTCAAGTGGTGGCCAAAGGCATAAGGACTGAAAATAATGTATATGTGCTGAAAGAAAATAGAGAAGAATGTCATCTAAGAAAATATGATGAAAGTTGGTTATGGCATAGAAGACTTGGACATCTAAACTTCGATCACTTAATCAAACTCAAAAATCTCGAGGCAGTAAAAGATCTTCCTAGAATATCAAAGCCCCAAGATTCGATATGTAAACCCTGCCAAGTAGGGAAGCTAAATAGGACTTAGTTTAAGTCCAAGAGATTTACTTCAATAGAGAAACCACTCCAACTAGTTCATATGGACTTATGTGGACCATCCATATAGGAAGGCACAGGGAAAGAAAACTGCTTCATGTTGATTATTGATGATTACTCCAGACTTACTTGGGTTGCCTTTCTCAAAGAAAAAGATGAAGCATTTGAAAAGTTTAAAATATTTAAGGCTTTAATAGAGACTCAAACAGGAAAGAGGTTAAAGGCAGTTAGATCGGACCAAGGAGGAGAGTTTATGTCAAGAGACTTCAAGGAATTCTGTGATGAGCATGGTATCAAGAGAGAATACACAATCCCTAGAACTCCACAACAAAATGGAGTTGTTGAGAGGCAAAACAGAACAGTGCAGGAAATGGCCAGGTCAATAATGAATGAGAAGAACATTGGTCAAAACTGTTGGGTAGAAGAAATACACACATCAGTTCATGAGCTTAACAAAGCTCACCTCAATCCAAAAAGTGACAAGACACCTTATGAACTGTGGTTTGGAAGACCTGCTACAATTAAACACTTCAAAATCTTTGGGAGTAAATGCTATATAAAGAATAATGATGAGAACCTTGGCAAATATGATGACAAGGCTGATGAAGGTATCCTCTTAGGGTATGCTACAAACAATAAAGGCTATAGATGCTATAATAAGAGGCTACACAAAATGGTTGACTGTATTGATGTAAAAGTTGATGAAGGAATCCCAATGAGAGAGATGTACAGGAATGAGTCTTCGACAGAAGACATAGCTAAAGTTGAAGATGAACAGGTCCAATAATTAGAAAATGAAGACTCTGAATCAGATGAAGACTCAGACACTCATTCAGGCTCAAATCAACAGTCAACTACAAATTCCTCCTCCAGAATCGTTCAAAAGAATCATCCTACAATCAAATAATTGGGGAAAAATACAAAGGTGTACAAACCAGGAGAAAGTTAATCAAAAACATCGAACAATCTCATACAGCCTTCATATCCATGCTGGAACCCAAGAATTTTAATGAAGCCAGCAGAGATGACAACTGGATTAACGCAATGAATGATAAACTTGATCAGATTGAGAAAAACAGTACGTGGGAGTTGGTTCATAGACCTGAAGGCAAAAACGTCATCGACTCTAAATGGATCTTTAAGAATAAGTTGAATGAGCAAGGACAAGTTGTCAGGAACAAAGAAAGGTTAGTCTGTAAAGGATATTCTTAGATAGAAGGATTGGATTATGATGAAACATATGCGCCCGTAGCAAGATTAGAAGCTATCAGAATGTTTCTTGCCTATGCTTGTCATAAAAGGTTTAAAGTCTATCAAATGGATGTCAAGTCTGCTTTTCTAAATGGAGATTTAAGTGAAGAAGTATATATGGAACAACCAGAGGGTTTTGAACTATTTGATAACCCTGACTTAGTATGCAAGCTGAAGAAAGATTTATATGGGCTAAAGCAAGCCCCTCGAGCCTGGTATCACAGACTGGATACGTATCTCAAAGAAAAAGGGTTCAAGAGAGGAACAGTTGAAAACAATCTGTATATTAAATCAGAGGATAATAATTTGCTCATCATATTGGTCTATGTAGATGACATCATCTTCAGATGTAATAAGGATCCATTGGTACAATGGTTTGCTTCTGCCATGGAATCAGAATTTGAAATGTCTATGATAGGAGAACTGTCATTTTTTCTTGGTCTGCAAATTAATCAGAGGACTGAAGGGATGTTCATCTCTCAAGAAAAATATCTAAGAGAAATGCTAAAAAGGTTTCAAATGGAAGATTCTAAACCTGTGGGTACATCTATGGTTACTGGATGTAAATTAAGCAAGGATGATGACTCACCTGATGTTGATCAAAGCTCATATAGATCAATGATTGGCAGCCTGTTGTACATCACAGCATCTCACCCAGACATAATGCATGTTGTAGGAATGGTAGGAAGATATCAGGCTGCACCTAAACAGAGTCATTTGCAAGCTGTCAAAAGGATATTCGGGTATTTGAAAGAAACAATGACTTATGGTCTATGGCATCCCAGAAATCAAAATTTTCAGCTAACTGCTTATTCAGATGCAGATTGGGCAAACTGTGTTGATGAGAGAAAAAGAACCAGTGGAGGAGCATTCTTCCTGGGTGACTCTTTAGTAGCCTGGATTAGTAAAAAGAAAGGTTTCATTTCTTTATCAACCACAGAGGCAGAGTACATTGTTGTTGCTACCTGTTTCACTTAGGTATTATGGATGATTTAGACACTTGCAGACTTGGAGGTAAAATACATTGCACCGATATCGATTCATTGTGATAACACTAGTGCCATCAGTGTGTCTAAAAATCTTGTATTCCACTCCAAGACCAAACATATTCCCATAAAATATCATTTTCTGAGAGAGCAGGTCACCAATCAGATTATTCAGGTCCATTACATTCCAACCACATAACAAATTGTAGACATTTTTACTAAACCTCTAGCCAAGACACCATTTGAATATCTCAGACAGAAGCTGGGTGTTATCCCGTCTAACATCTAAGAAAGTCTATCTTGTTAGGGGGAGTCTTGTATTGATTGCATATCTGATACCTCATAAAAATACTGCAACAACTCAGGGGGAGCATGTTTTCTTTGACATTGATGTCAAAGGGGAAGAAAAGGAGTGGTATGGATCGGATGCTACAGTTGGAGGTCCAAACATATTAGCGCAACCATTCAGGGTTGCCATCAATGTCAAAGGGGGAGATTGTTGGAATGTTTACAGTTGGGAGTGAGCTTGTCATTGATGGCAAGAACATCGATGGCAAAGATCAGCATGATCAACATCACAGTGATAATGGAAGAGGAGGAGCAACAATGAACGTTGGATCTTATTCAGAATCCCTGATGACCGTCAGATATGAATTCAGAGAGGAGTAGCACGCAGTAGACGAGAATAGATCTCGGGCGTTCGATCTAAGCACGGGGTCCGTCCATCGTTGGATCAGGGAGAACCTGGACGTTCATTAAAGAGCAAGGAGAAGCGGGTATACAAAATATCTAAAGAAGGAGGATCGTCCATCTTCAGGCAGGACATGTGGTCACAGATCAACATTCCACTGACTAAAAAGTCAAAAGAAGGAAGTGCTCTATCCTTCCAACTCGCGAAATGCAAAATGGAAAAATGATCTGAAACGTTGGATCCAGGATTGATCGGGGACGGACGCCTGGCGAAAGATCAGAGCACCATAAAGACTCCATTTCGGAGTTTCAAAGATCGGGAAATCCAAAGGAAAGAGGATCAAATTTGCGATATGTGAAATCGTGAAACAATCTTGGAGTCTCGGCTATCGTGACTTGGAGTGATGAGACCCTTCATCACAGGAATTGCGAGATGAAAATTCACGATGAGATCTGGACTGTCAATACACCAATATTCTGGACCATTGATCTAAGCTCCATCTCAGAGTCTCACCTATCGCGACTTGGAGTGACGAGAACCTCCATCTAAGGAATTGCGAGATGTGAATTCACGATGAGATCTAGACCATCAATACACCAAGATTCTGGACCGTTGATCTAAGCTCCATCTCGGAGTCTCACCTATCGTGACTTGGAGTGACGAGAACCTCCATCTAAGGAATTGTGAGATGCGAACTCACGATGAGATCTGGACTGCCAATACACCAAGATTCTTGACTGTTGATCTAAGCTCCATATCGAAGTCTCACCTACCGCGACTTGGAGTGACGAGAACCTCCATCTAAGGAACAACGAGATGTGAATTCACGATGAGATCTGGACCGTCAATTCATCGATATCGTGGACCTTCGATCAGGGTCGATGAAGGTCATAAGTTCGCGAAAATACCGAAAAGGTGAAATGGATGTAGCCTGTGGTCACATCGGTGGAAGATGGGGGAAGGAGCTAGTGCAGACAAGCTCCTTTTCGAAGTTTCAGGGATCGCGACTGGGAGTGTCGAGACACTTGGTCACATGAATGTCGAATTTCCGAATGTCGAAATGCCGAAATGAATGCAATATCCCATGGAGCCAATCCAACGGTGTAGGTGAATTTGAGTATGATCGGAGCGTTAATGTTGCTCTTCACAGTGTAACTGCTAGAAACCATTGATGGTTTCTGCCAGAAGATTCGAAGAGACTTCTGTGTGACTGCCAGAGGAGCTGAAGAGTCTCCAAGCTTCTTCCAGTGAATGAAGACTATTCTTAAGAGGGGATTGACATATGGATGAGCGTTGAAGTCTGTAACTGAAACAGAAAGGATAAGCTCGACTGTGCCAGAGAAGATGAGGAGTCTCAACTGCCAGAGAGGCTGAGGAATCTCAGCTGAACACCCAGTGATGCTAGACGCGTAGTGGGAACCACCAGAGAAGCTGAAGAGTTGTGATGATCAGGCAGAGCACTCGATATGTGGAGGAGATCTGTGCGGTGTGAGAATGTAGAGGCATTGCGCACATTGCATGCACAAGGTGCACAAAAGATATAAGTACAAGGAGGGCAGAAGGAGGAGAGTAAAACAACTAAAATGCAGAGTAGAAGAATGGTGGATCAAATGGAGATGGCACGCAGTGTGTAACATGAGAAGAACATAAAGCGTAGAGGAGTGTGAAGAAGACATTGATGCAGATAGAGCAGCGCAGTATAGCAGAACAGTGATAAGTCTGGTAAGCCAATGATAAATATTGTATCACTGTGATAAGTTTAATTAGCAAAGATTTATATTTCTGGGTGGTAGGGAGGTGCAAGGGAGGAATGGTGTCCTCAGAGGTTCAATTGGGAGCTTGGACACAGGGAGTTGGTGCTTCCTTCTAGTTGGTGCTAGAGAAACCAGGGAGTTGGTGCTTCCTTCTGGTTGGTGCTAGAGAATCCAGGGAGTTGGTGCTTCCTTCTAGTGGGTGCTAGAGAAAAACAGAGAGTTGGTGCTCTCA
>ML836175.1:19496-31225 GCA_009831015.1 Picea engelmannii
GCATTGTCACTTGATTGCATGTTATTCAAGCCATTGTGACCCCTTCCCAACCTGTCCATCCTGACTTGCAGTTAGACTTATCCAAGCATCAATTAGATTTTGAAACTCCCTAAGTCTTACCACCCTCCCATGGTGCACATGATCAGTCTATTCCACTCATACTTGGTAGCCTCCCAACCAATGTCCACCCTTATCGCCACCCCTTCACCCAAAAAGATGAAATAAAAAATATTGTTCATAAATTGCTAGTTTTCGATGTCATCCACCCTAATACCAATCCTTATTCGTCTCCCATGGTCATGGTACTAAAAAAAGAAGGTACTTGGTGCAAGTGTCTTGAATTGCATGCTCTCAATTGAATAATTGTCAAAGATAAGTTTCTCATTCCTATCGTTGATGATATTTTGGATGAACTTAAAGGTGCTTGATTTTTTACCAAACTTGATCTATGTTTTGGTTATTACGAAATTCATATGAAGGAGGATGATATTCCTAAAACTATTTTCCGCACTCATGAAGGCCATTATGAGTTCTTGGTGATGCCCTTTGGCCTTTGCAATACACTATCCACCTTCCAAAGTCTCATGAACCGAATCTTTCAACCTTTTTCCTTGAATTTTGTCCTTGTATTTTTTTATGACATCCTAATCTATAGTAAAACTTGGTAGACCCATGTTACATATGTGGATCAGGTCTTACAACTACTTTCTTAGCATCAACTATTTCTCAAAAGGTTTGAATGTGCCTTTGGTGCACCAGAAGTAGAATATTTGGGCCATATTGTTAGTAAAGATGGTGGGAGAGTGGACCCCAAGAAAATTGAAGCAATGAAGTATTGGCATCATCCTAAGACTCTTAAAATTTTATGATGTTTCCTTGTCTTAACAAGATACTATAGAAAGTTTGTCCAAAACTATGGGAAAATTGTTGCTCCCCTCACAACCCTACTAAATAAAATTGTTTTTAGTTGGAATGAAGTTGCAGATCAAGTTTTCTAGGACTTGAAGAAGGCTATGTGTACAACCATAGTACTTTCTCCACCCAACTCCACTAAGCCTTTTGTGTTGGAATGTGATGCCTCAAGAAAATGAATAGGTGCAAGTCTCATGCAAGAAGGCAGACCATTGTCATTTACGAGCAAGCAACTTAGTGAGTGACACTTGGGCAAATCCATTTATTACAAAGAAACGTTCACTATCTTGCAGACTATGGATATCTGGTGTCCCTACTTTCTTGGGAATTTTTTCCAGATTAAAATTGATCATCATAGCCTCAAATACTTTATGGAGTAGAGGATTTCATCACTAGAGAAACAAAATGGGTTACAAAAATATTAGGATATGATTAGGAGATCATTTGTAAGAAGGAAAAAGAGAATGTGGTAGCATATTCTCTTTCTCAAAATATGAAGAGGAAGGATCCCTATTTTCACTCTCCTTCATAGTAGGAAACTTGTTGAATGAATTCGACAATGAATGGTTCATAGATTCGAAGATTGCCAACCTCATCCAACAACTTCAATATGATTCCAATGCATCTCTGATCTACACATGGCACAATGACGAGCTCCGCTACAAAGCATGCATGTATTTGATCAAATAGTCCAACTTTAAATCAATCATGCTATTTAAACTACATGCCTCGCCAACAACATGTCATTATGTCTTTCATAAAACATATGATCATATAAAACATTCATTCTTCTAGGAAGTCACGAATAAGGACATCCACACTTTTGTGGTTGAATGTGATATTTTCCAATGACATAAGAGAGAAACAATGAAAACTCCAAGTGAACTACAACCTTTACCCATTCCACCTGTTATAGGAAAAACATTTCCATGGAATTCACTGTGGGGTTACCTAAATATGGAAATAAATATGCCATCATGGTTGTGGTTGATCACCTTTCCAAATATTCTCATTTTTGTGTCTTCCAACATCCTTTTAAAGCTTCCACATTCGCTCAATTCTCCATGGATAACATCTTCAAACTACATTGTATGAAACAATTTGTTGTCACAGACCGTGATCCTACTTTCACTAGAAATTTTTTGCAAGAATAATTTTGGGCATGGGGTTCTTGACATATCAAGGGCCCATATTGTCTCATCTGGGTGCCTTTGTGGATGATGTGTTGCATCCCTTCGTTTGCAATGCAACATTTTTCCAAGCCCTTTATTTTTGTTTCAATTTTTACGGTCCAAACATTGAGCGCTATATGCAATGAAAAGAAAAATAGCACCACAATGCCACCTAAAGTTAGAACACATTGAGTGCCATATGCACTGGAAATTAAAGGTCATTGCAATGCATTCCCCCATCAAGCAGGACATTTTTTATTATTTTATTTTTAAAGGTGCTTCATTTTATGGAGAAGAATTTCATGGATCTCAATACCTTAGGTCGAGCATCTAGGAGGATAGATTATGAATTTTGACTTTTACAGTTCTAGCTACAACACCTATGGGCCTTTGGCCCCTTCTTCCCATGAAATGAGGTAAAATCCCTTCTTGGGGTTAGTAATCCCGAAAAGCCAAAAGATGAGGAAATAGATGTGAAGAAGTATGGAAAGTGGTAATTATGAGTGGAAATGGTACGATGACCCTTCAAGGAGACCCCCCAGTAGCAACTCATTTCACGATGGTGACTCACTTACTAGAAACCATGTCAACCACCAAGGTCAAATAAGGAAAATGGTATAATTCACAAGCAAACGTTCGATAATCAAGAAATGACCCTTTGCAACATGATCAAATGCTTCAATTACTAAAGTTACACTTACCATGAGACTAGAATTGTTACCTTATGAAACAAGACATGTCGTCCTTTCTGGTCCGTGTTGGTGTGGGGGATGCTACTATGCTGCTAACGATGAATGGTGATGTGTGGTAGAGAGGAGGGGATCCGCCTACTCATTGTGGGCTCAACTGATCATATGGATCTTGGCATGCCATGTCTGCTACCTACGAGCCTCAAGACATCATCTCCTTAGTTACCCCTAGGTTGGGGGGGTAACATCTGGATCTTACATGGGGATATGTGTTTGTTGTAGAGCGAATGCAAACTTTGACATCTCCTGGTATGACATATGCCTACACATACTCAAGCAAATCATTAGAGCATCAAAGGGTGGATAACTCACCCTTTATTCATATAAGCAAAAATTCAAAAATTCAAAATGGACAACTATGATATTTTTTAAAATATTTTTTTGCATTTTTTCAAAAACTTCTAACTAACATGTAAAGTTTCAAGCAAAATGCATCACAACAACTATGCATAAATGAAAGAAAATCAACATGTAAAACAAAGCATATAAATGAATGTAGCTAACCTACGATGAGCACACAAATGTAATGCAGAAAAGCAAATGACCTACCTACTTACCTAGGGCCCGAGGCCCATGGAGATCAGGTCTCGTCTACATAGGGTCAGAGGATAGAACCATAAAATGGTAATGGTATATTCCTTCCATCCATGACAGATAAATAGTAAGTACCCTTTTCAGACTTCTTCTTGACGATGTAAAGGCCAAGCCACATAACTTCACTTTTATTGTCGTACTTTGGTTTTCCATTTCTTTTATCCCACATGAGTGCAAGGTTGTCTTCATCAAACTCAACATACGTTAGATCTTCATTGTAAGGTTGTCTAGGAGGATTTGCTTCGACTATACATTTAATAGCTTGTTCTCGTTCTTGATCCTTCTTGCCTTCATCTTTCTTGAGTATCTTGATGGATCTTGGTTCCTTTCCCTATTATTTCACAAACTTCTCCTTATATTTGTTTGTTTTTGACAATAGTGTATCAACACAATCTTCTTGTGCAAAAGTTAAATCCCAAGGATCGTACTCAATGATTTGAGGTGTCACATCATATTCACAATCACTCCAACAGTCCGAGTTATTTGGATCAATTACATGATTCTTTGCAACATGTTGACTATACAAAATCTCAAATGTCCCATCCCCCATAGGGATATGTGCATGAGTGAGGTCCATACTGAGAAAACCACCAAGGGTGGCACACCAAATTCTCAATAGGAGCATGCCCCAAGCATTCAGTAGATCGATCAAAGACACATTCATATTGATTCCGATGTGTGTGAATAATGTAAGTAAACTTTCATATCCTCTATGAGATCGTAAACCTTGACTTTCTTTGAATCAATGCCACATGTGTTTCCATAAGGATGGGTTATCCTCAAACCTAGTTGTTTCATGACCTTCAAAGGCATCACATTTTATGAAGCCACAAAATCCAACATACAATTGCTCAAACGAATACCATTTATACCCAAAGAAAGATAAAACAGAGGATTGTCTTCCCTCCAACTCCCATGATAAATAGTATTAAAAATTATAGGAGGATCCCCTGCTTCATCTTGTATTTTTAAAGTCTTAAAAACTTCTTTCCTTAGGGAAGGAATCTTTCACATATCAACAATGGGTACCACCATATTCATCTTTCTAATCATACTAGGCGCGTCGATGTTCAAACAAAGATCCTCATTTGTTGGTACATGCTACGGAAGTAGGTCATGAACTGGAGGAGGAGGAGGTGGAGGCACATACTTCATTGTTGGGGATGGAAAGGATGACACTTTGTTTCTCTTTGAATATGTTAAAATCTCTTTTTTCCTCAACCTTTCCTTTAAAGGTTCATCCAGTTGGCTCAATATTTCCAACCGAGCTCGCCTAGCTGCCTGTTTCCTAGCTTCTTCAAGTTGCTCTTCTGTGATGTCAATGTATTCATCATCCTGGAGAGTGTAATATGTATCAATGAAGTTCAACCCATCTATAAATCCTAACTCTTCTTCTTCTCTTTGTCTCAAACACTCATGTTCCCATTGAGGTTCTTCAAAAGTAAAACACCATGGTGATCCTTCCATGCTAACCATCCCAATAGGATTCAAGGTGTCAGGTGCCTTCACTTATTCTTGTGGACTTGGTTCCAACCTGAGTTTTCCCTTTATTGTTTAACAAACTGAGGCCTTGGAGCAGAATGTTGCCTGTGTAAATTCATCAACCTGTTCATGATATTATTTTGGCTATGGACAATCTGGGTATTCATCTGATTGAAATTTTGAGCAAGAAGTGTGACTGGATTTTTTATACTACTAGTTGACATCTTCGTCTTGTTAAAATAATTAAAAAGTACCTACGCAAGTGTTTCTCATCACCTAGGCGCCTAAGGGGTGAGAAAGTGCCTAATGTGGACCCTAGTCATTTAATTTATGAGAGATAAATTAAAATGTGACTTTATGACTTAAGTGAAGGGGGTGAGTGAATGGACACTCATTCTCATCCACTCATCCAATCCAATATCCACCGTTGGATTACAAATCCCTTAACCTACCTTCATTGAGTCGATTAGGGTTGGAGGATGCACCCATTGTTGGGTTGTTCATGGATTTTTAGAGAGAGAGAGAGAGAGGAGGTCGAGCTTGAGGAAAGAGAGACCATTTGCAGAGTTGGAGGCATGCTTTTCAAGGCAGCAAGCTAGCACACACATCGAGGCAAGGTACACCACATAAATTGAGGTGAAGGTACATCACAGTGGTTGGGCCATACTGTACGAATTTTTGGGAGTCTGTACTATTGATTTTTGGCACACTTTTCGAGGCAATGTACAACAACTTTATCGAGGTCGTATGGTACAGATTTTGGGAGTCCGTACAACTATAAAAGAGGACAGTTCGTACAACAGAGAGACAACATGAATTTCAAGGCATCGTGGCACTATTTTTGACGTGCATTTATTGCAAACAATTATGTACAACAAACCCAGAAAAGGGCATGATTTTCTAGACATTCTGTATAGCATTTATTGTTGTGACAACTGTACAACAATACGAATTACTAGCACATAAATCGAGGATCAATTTGGGGTTGTTCTGAAGGAGTTTTTCTCAAGAAATTTCTGAGATAAGTTTGCGAATTTTTGTTGAGCATAAGATTGTTGCAAAAGAATTTTTCTCTAAAAATAATAAAAATCCCTCTCTCACTGGTTTTCCCCTTGTGGGTTTTTCTAGGGTCGTTGTTAGACCAAAAATCTCCGTGCAAATATTTTTCTGAATATTGTGATGCTGATATATTTTATTTCTGCATTAATTGTGGTTTAGAATCCTCATGTTTTAGTTCTGAAAATTATGTTTATTTGTTGAGTATTTATGGATGTCATAAATTTAGGTTTTGGACATTAAACACTGATAAAAATCAGCGAGACTTGAAACTGGGTGGGGTTTGAAATTTTTCATGGTATCAGAGCTGAGTTAAAGAAAATGCATATTTATATCAACAAGACAGAGAAGGGGACAATAGTTACTTCTCCAGACATAATTTTGAAATTTTTATTTTCAACAGAGAAGGGTCAATGTCTACCAGTTTAAGGATTGAGGACAGACTTGATGGGGCAGTAAACTTTGGTGCTTGGAAGGAGAGAATGATCCTTTGTTGCAAGAAAGTGAGTTATGGGACATTGTTGAGAACTCCACAACAAACCCAGTGAATGTACCCACGGGTCCTACTCTTCTAGCAGCCTACACCAAGAAGAGTATCAAGGCTAAAAGAATCATCCTTGATGCCATCAAGGACCATTTGATTCCTCATGTGACTGGGAAGACAAATGCCCATGAGATGTGGGAGTCCTTGAAAAAATTGTATCAAAGTACAAATGAGAACCAGAAGATGGTTTTGAGAGAAAAACTGAAAAGCATTAAAATGACCAAGGCTGAAAATGTTGTCACATGTCTTACCAGGTTGACACAGGTGAGAGATGAACTTGGAGTTGTTGTGGAGGCCAATGTTGACAATGAACTTATAAGGACAACATTGATTGGAGTGACCAAACAATGGGATGTTTTTATTGAGGGCAGTGTGGCTAGGGAGAACCTTCCCAAGTGGGAACGTCTTTGGGATGACTTTGTTCAGGAGGAGACCTAGAGAGGTTATGTGCATGACAATTCATCTACTGGTAATGATGAGGAGAATTTGGATCTTGCTGCCAACAACAAGAAGAAATTCAAAAAGGGTCCTAAGGGAGGAAACAAACTGAAGAGTGAAGGCAAGAAGGAAATGAGAAAAGTCAAGTGCTTTAAATATCACAAGTTTGGGCACTATGCAGGACAATGTCCTAATAATAAGAAGAAGCAGACAATAGATTTAGCAGAGGTGGAGGAGTTTTCCACCAAGTTCGATAATAAGTTTTCCTTAGTGGTATGTCTTTCCACTAGAGCCACTCATTCCAGTGTGTGGTATATTGACAGTGGTGCCTCTCGCCATATGACAGGTGTTCATGAGCATTTGACAGATCTTACACAAATTGGTGATCTTGAGGTAGTGCTTGAAGATGACTAGGTGGTCAAGGCAGTTGGTAGTGAGACAATATCATTTTAGAGGGAGTCTCTACCTCCCATGTTGTTGAGAGATGTCCTATATGTTCTTAGCTTGAAGAAGAATTTGATTTCAGTTTCTACTATTGAGGAGAGGGGTTATGAGGTGTTGTTCCATGATGGACAGGTGCTCCTATTTCCCAAGGGGTCCAGTATCACTTCGACCAAAGTGATTGGGACTCGACATGAGAAGTTGTACAAGCTCATGTTTCAACCAACTAATGCATTATTTCATTCTACCAGCAACAATGATCTTTGTGAGCTATAGCATAAGAGGATGGCCCATTTGCATCATGGAGCTCTGAGGACACTGAGGGAGATTGTGAATGCAGTGCTATAGTTCATTACAAAGCACCAGGAGTTTTGAAAGGGGTGTGCTTCGGGAAAGTACACCAAGACTGGTTTTCCAAGAAGTGACAACAGAGCAACAAGTATACTTGATCTGATTCATTTTGACATATGTGGTCCTATGTCTTTTGCATATTTGAGTGGTTGTTTATACTATGTCATATTCATTGATGACTTTTATTGGAAGTCTTGGATTTTCATCATGAAGACCAAAGGCAAGGTCTTCAATCGGTTCCATGAGTTTAAAGCTCTTGTGGAGAACCAGAATGGAAGGAAAATCAAAGTACATAGGACAAAAAATGGGGGTGAGTATACCTCCAAGGAGTTTAATGAATTATGTGTAGGAGAGGACATCAGGAGAGAGTTGATTGTTCCTTACAACCCACAACAAAATGGGGTTGCTAAGAGGAAGAATAGGGCCATATTTGGGGTTGTGAGAGCCATGTTGCATGATTAGGGGTTGCCACTTTTTCTTTGGGATGAGGCATGTTATACTGCATTTTATCTACAGAACATGAGTCCACACAGAGCATTGGGGGATAAGAATTCTGAGAAGGATTTTTCTAGGAAGAATCCTGATGTTGGTCACTTTAGGATTTTTGGGTTCCTTACATATTCACATGTCCCCTCTAAGAAGAGGAAAAAACTAGAACCCACAACAAAGAAGGGGATCTTTGTTGGGTATAGAGAGACTTCAAAGGATTTCCACATATACATCCCTTCCTCGAGGAAGATAGTTTTGATAAGGGATGTGAGATTTGAGGAGGATGGAGCCTTTAGGATGTCACGAAGGACTAAGAGGGGTGAGCAATCATCACCTTAGATTCAGGTGAGTTCACAACAGACTTCATTGATAGAGAGTTCAGGTCCACCAACTTCGGTGACGACTGGACCATAGGTTAATGGGCCACATATGTCAAGATCACAAGTTACTGGTCCATAGGTTTGAGGATCGAGTTCTCCAGATTCTACTTCAGGTTCACAGTCTTCAGGTGATGGGGTTGAGCAGGGAGAGTCCCCTCCACGGGACATTACTTCAGAGAGGAGGAAGCCCAAGTGGCTTCATTACACTTTGAGGGAGGCATAGGGTTCAATGGGGAATCTCAGGCAGGTTGTGAGGGAGAGTAAACCTCCTAAGAGATTTTGCAGCTACATTGCAATGGTGAGCAACATCAGAGAGTATGAGCCTTCCACTTTTGAGGAGGTTGTTGGAAAAAAGGTTTGGAGAGATGCCATGATGGAAGAGTACAGTTCCATTATGAAGAATGATGTTTGTTAGATTGTTCCTAGACCTGAGGGGAAGTTAGTGGTGACTTCCAAGTGGCTCTACAAACTCAAGTATGCTGCAAATGGCAGCATTGAGAAGTACAAAGCTCGTTTTGTGGCTCGGGAGTTGTCATAGGTTGAGGGAGTTGACTATGATGAGATATTCGCTTCGGTTGCTAGATATACTTCGATCTGGGCAACGATCTCTATTGCAACAGAGATGGTTTGGAAGATCCATCAGATGGATGTGAAGACCGCATTTCTGAATAGTCTCATCTAGGAGGAGGTGTACATTGAGAAACCATTGGGATTTTAGGTGAATGGGAGAGAGTCTCATGTGTGCATACTGAAGAAGGCATTGTATGGGCTGAAAAAAGCTCCTAGAGCTTGGTATTATAGGATTGATGATTACTTGCAGTAGTTGGGCTTTGAGAAGAGTGAGACGAATTCCAACCTGTACTTCATTGTGGTTGGAGAGGATCCTCTCATACTCTTTCTATATGTTGATGATATTTTCAGTATAGGGGCTGAGAGACTCATTACTAGCTGCAAGGAGAGCCTCGATTCATAGTTCGAGATGACATATATTGGACTGATGCATTATTTTTTGGGATTGGAGGTTTGGCAGGATCCTGGACACATATTCCTGGGACAGGGGAAGTATGCTTGTGACATTCTGAGGAGATTCCAGATGGAGGATTGTAGGCATATGACCACACCCATGATTACTAACTGGAAGAAGCTTCATGCTTCTAAGTCAGAGTTGGTTGATTCCACTTTATATCGTCAGTTGATCGGTTCATTGATGTATTTGGTCAACACCAGACAAGATATTTGTTTTTTTGTCAACACTCTTAGTCAGTTCATGGTGGAGCCTAGGAGAGTGAATTGGGTTGCAACAAAACATGTGCTCAGGTATCTTTGTGGTACAATGGATTATGGTCTAGACTATTTGAGAGGGGATGGAGTTCGATTGGTGGGATATATAGATTCAGATTGGGAAGGATGTGGCAGTGATAGGAAGAGTACTTTTGGATGTTGTTTTAGATTGGGATCAACAATGGTGTCGTGGTTCAATCGAAAGAAAAATTCAGTGGCTTTGAGTTTTGCAGAGGCTGAGTATATGGCTTCCAGTCAGGCTAGTTGTGAGGCCCTTTGGCTTTGCAAGTTGTTGGTGGGATTATTTGGTGTGCAATTGAGACCCACTATGATTTACTGTGACAATAAGAATTGTATTAAACTCTCTAAGAATCTAGTTTTTCATGACAGGTCTAAGCACATTGAGATTCAGTATCACTTCATCTGAGATTATGTTCAGAGAGGAGCAGTTGAGATACAGTATATGTCTACAAATGAGCAGGTTGTGGACATACTCACCAAAGCCTTGGGAAAAGGCAAGTTTGTATTCTTTAGGGACAAGCTTGGAGTGGTGAGTAACACTTTCCTCGGTAAGAGAGAGTGCTAAAATAGTTAAAAAGTACCTAGGCAAGTGTTTCTCATCACCTAGGTGCCTAAGGGGTGAGAAAGTGCCTAATGTGGACTCTAATCATTTAATTTATGAGAGATAAATTGAAAGGTGACTTTATGACTTAAGTAAAGGGGGTGAGTGAATGGACACTCAATCTCATCCACTCATCTAATCCAATCTCCACCGTTGGATTACGAAACCCTTCACATACCTTCATTTAGTTGATTAGGGTTGGAGGGTGCACCCATCGTTGGGTTGTTAATGGATTTTGAGAGAGAGAGAGAGGAGGTCAAGCTTGAGGAAAGAGAGACCATTTGCAGAGTTGGAGGCATGCTTTTCAAGGGAGAAAGATAGCACACAAATCAAGGCAAGGTATAACACAAAAATCAAGGTGAAGGTACAACACAATGATTGGGTCGTACTGTACATATTTTTGGGAGTTCGTACTGTTCCATTTTGGCACAGTTTTTGAGGCAAGGTACAACAACTTTATTGAGGTCATACAGTACAGATTTTGGGAGTTCGTACAACTGTAAAAGAGGGCAGTCTGTACAACAAAGATACAACACACATTTCAAGGTAATGTGGCACTATTTTCAAGGTGCATTTATTGCAGAAAAGTCCATACAACAAACCCAGAAAAGGGCACGAATTTCTAGACAATCCATACAACATTTAATGCTGTGATAGTCATACAACAGTACAGATTTCTAGCACAGAAATTGAGGAGCAGTTTGGGTCTGTTCTGAAGGAGTTTTGCTCAAGAAATTTCTGAGATAAGTTTGTGATTTTTTGCTGAGAATAAGATTGTTGTAAAATATTTTTTCTCTGAAGCTCTGAATAATAAAAATCCCTCTCTAACTAGTTTTCCTCTTGTGGGTTTTTCCAGGGTCGCTGTTAGACCAAAAATCTTTGTGCAAATATTTTTCTGAATTTTGTGCTGCTGATATATTTTATTTTTGCATTAAATGTTGTTCAGAATCCTCATGTTTCAGTTCTGAAAATTATGTTTATTTGCTAAGTATTTATGACTGTCATAAATCTAGGTTTTGGGCATTAAACACTGTTAAAAATCAACGTGACTTGAAACTGGGTGGGGTATAAAATTTTACACGTCTTAGGTTCTACTCTGGCATGAGGGAACTGAAAAGGCTCAATCTTTGAGCTAATAAGATGTTCTTCAATCTACATAGTATATTCTTTGGCCTTTGCCAAATTCTCAGGCATATTTTTCTTTAGGATAAAACCAAA
>ML836175.1:31689-51346 GCA_009831015.1 Picea engelmannii
AACTTCCCTCAAATGGAGTCGCTAGAAAAGATAAAGGTAAAGGCTTTGGGATGGACTTGCCAAATTTGGTTATGGGATCAGAAAGGATTCAAAATCCTCCTCGACAACGATGCCAAAAAATTTATTAGATGGTTTGTAGTTTGGGAAAATCCCAACCCAAGAAACAATTCTGTGATGGAACCGGGGACACCTATTACTGTCACCTCAATAGATATACCCATCGTTTTGGTGGTGCACGCGTCCAACGCAAGGGAGGCTTCCCAGGTGACCCTAGGGGGATTGCAATGGGAGAGGTCAAGATCTAAAGGAACCACTCCTATAGGTCACAATTAAAGGATCTTGAGGCTTGATGGAGGATGAGTATAAGTCAAGGAAAGGCTGGCAACTGATAGTACCTGCAAAACAAAGGTTAGACAACTGAAACCAAGACATTATACGATGAAATAAGCCCCGAGACAAGAGGAAAATCAACAAGAAACCTTGTTGTCCCAAAATTGCAGCATATAATAATGATATATCACCAACAATAGAATTATAACAATTGCAAATTAGACCATCAAAATTACTATATAATATTGGACAACAAAGCTTGTATTATTTAGTAAACAATGTTCCAATGCTCAACCAAGATTTTGATGTCAAATGAAGGTTGTAAAAGAGTGTTATCAACAATGTTTGTAATATACCTATGTTTGTACCATTATTTTTCCACAACAACAAATTCTAACCACTAAAATCAACAAGTAAACCACCCAAACGATAGCCCTTTATCGGTAGATTAATTATCACATCTTACAAGCAATTTCAATGGTAGGAAAGTAGAGAAATTGTAAGAGAAAGAGTGTTTGTTGCAACCCTAATGGCTGTATATTAATGCTTATTACAACAGACTAATCACTTTACAAAACAAGATGCCCTTGATATAGAAGAGAGTCCAAAGCATGCAAAATTCAAATCCAACTTGATCAATTTCAAACCATCAATTTTCATGTTTACCAATGCAATAATTTTCTTTCTCCAATGAAAATATTAGAGCCTTGTTATTGGATGAATGGAGTCACTTTTTTGAAGATTAGGTTAAGCAATAAAGAAGAGAAGATGATTTATTGAGAGTTAAACCCTTATAAAACCCAATAAACCTATCTCCTTCCAAATCGTTTAGCCTAAAAATCAAGATGGACTAGGGTTTAAAAATCTTTTAGGGGTGTAAGCCCTCTTACTCCCTAAAGAAATAAACCCTATCCAAGCCTTGCAACAAGGGTGTAAACTATATTACACCTTGTTGCAAGCATTATAGTCTTTGAATAGTAAGGAAGAACAAATTTTGGTGGAGGGTGTAAGCCCTTTTACTCCTCCTAGGGTTTTAAGATACTTTTCTTGAACTTAAACAAGTAAGATAACAATAAATTGCAAAAATTACTCACTGAATCCAAGAGATAACATGCAAGAAAAACCTTACTACTAAGAATCATCCAACGAATTTCCAAAGAAGGCCATCCAAGAGAAGTCGCTAACCTTTAAGGCTCCAATAAACAAGTATTGCATCCATTTGCACAAGAAAAAGTGAGGCCAAAATTCTCTAAGAGAGCCGAAATTGCAGTCCAAGAGTAACAATATCAAGTGATGAGTTATATCCCAATGAAAAATCACTTGCCTTTATTTATATAGGAAAACCCAAGTCATTGTTTTTCCACATCACAATTAAATCCACAATTTTAGGCTAAAACCAAAATCACAATGCTTAATTAGCAAATCATTTTGATCTTTTTGCCCACATAGGCTACAAAACGACCAAAAATAACAAAATGATGGCATATTATCCCATAAATCTCCTCTCTAAGGTGGCACGTGTGAATATAAGCCTCCCAAGGCTAAGATGCCATGCTAGGAAGGTGCCACGTCATCCCTAAATGAAGCAATAATGTGGGGTTTCAAGCCCACAACATCACCAAATGTACCAAACATCCCCTCTAAAGTGTGACGTCATGCTACCCAAGAGGAACGTTTGGGCATAGGAGGGTGGCGTACCCTTCTCTTCATGTTAAAGAGCCTCGTTCATGTGCTAGAGACATCCCCCATGGTGAAACATTCATCATCCTAGGCCTCCAATGTGTGGGGTGCAACATCCATTCAGTGGGATTTCAAGCCCCTATGAAGGTCCAAGTGGCTTAGTCCCTCGACAAATAGTTTTATTTGAGCAAGGTCGTTCAAATACAAGAAAATACGCCCTCCAAGGGTCCACAAGTCACATGAATCATTCCAAGTAAGCGACATTTAATAAAATAAACACCCAAACAAGTGCATTAAGTCCCCCCTTTTCAAATTAAACAAATTCTCAAAGACCCTGTAAACTTTGCCAAATTTAGGTGTGCGAGGGTTTTCATGGTGCCCTATTGTGTAGGCCAATCCCCAAGTCAAGGAATGTTTCCCAATAAGACCCTTTCTATACCATGTAGTGGGTATGAGGTGGATTGGGGTAATAATTTTGGGATGGGTTTATTGACATATCAAGGGATCTTATAGTCTCATCTATGGGTGCCTTTGTGGATGGTGTGTTGCATGCCTTCGTTTGAAATGCAACATTTCTCCAAGCCCTTTATTTGCCTTTCATTTTTTATGGTTTGAACATTGAGTGCTATATGCAACGCAAATAAAAAGAGCACCACAATGCCACCTGAAGTTAGAACACATTAAGTGCCATATGCATTGGAAATGAAAGGACATTGCAATGCATTTCCCCATCAGGCATGACATATTTATTTATTTTCTTTTTAAAAGTCCTTCATTTTATGGAGAAGCATTTCATGGCTCTCAGGACCTTAGGGCAAGCACCAGAAGGAAATATTATGGATTTTGACCTTTACAGTGCTAATTACAACACCTATGGGCCTTCAGCCCCTTCTTCCCATGAAATGAGGTACACGCCCTTCTTGGGGTCAATAAGCCTGAAAACCCAAACAATGAGGAACGCGATGGGAAGAAATATGGAAAGTGGTAAGTGTGAGAGGGAATGGTACGATGACCCTTCAAGGAGACCCCCCAGAAGAATCTCTTTTCCCAAGGGTGACCCACTTACTAGAAACCATGTCAACCACCTAGGTGAAATAAGGAAAAAGGTATAATTTCCAAGCAAATGTTCGATAATCAAGAAAGGATCCTTTGCAACATGCTTAAATGCTTAAATTACTAAAGTGATACGTATCATGAGACTAGACTTGTTACCTCATGAAGCACGACTTGCCGTCCTTTCTGGACCATGTTGGTGTGGCGAACGTTGCTATGCTGCTGACGATGAATAGTGATGTGTGGTGGAGAGGAGGGTCTTTGTTTACTCAATGTGGGCTCATATGATCATTTGGCTCTCGTCACTCCATGTATACTACCCGCAGGCCTCGAGACATCATCTCCTTAGTTACCCCTAGGTTGGGGGGGAAACACAATGGAAGGATACACAACCAGAGGATGCCACATGGGAACCAATAACCATTCTGCAACACTTCCCTCATCTCCAACCTTGAGGATAATGTTGCATTTTAAGGGGGAGGGCATGTTAGGGTCCTAACCTCCCTAACCCCTTAAGTAGATAGATAAGTTCCTATGTATTTCCATGTATGGTGGCCATCACTAGTAAATAAGATCCATGTAGTAGCATGAAAACAATTATTGTAAGAAGGCTTAGTAGAAGGTTCTGCCTACTAGAAAAATCATTATCTAGAATGTTCTCGGAAGATAGAAAATGCTATAAAAAGAAGTAGAAGCATTGTAGAAAATGTCTTGGAAATTATTTGTAATTTGAGCTTTGTTCCATTTGAGGTTGCCCCCCTAAAGAGGCAAGTGAACATTGCTTCCACATCAACAAAGGTATAATATTTTGGTTCATATTATCTATTGTGTTTGCAATTATATTTCTTTCAATGATATATTTGAGTAATATTTGCAATTTCTACTCCAACTCTATTTCTAATTGGCTATTAACTTTTTAATTGAAAAATGAGATTTTGCACAAGACATAACATCTAAAAGTGGAAAGGGTAATATGGATTCTATTAATGAGGATGTAATTGTAACTAAATAAAATAATCCAATTATTGAGTTAATATCACAAGTTGATGTAGAGGTAGGAAWWTTAAACATATGCTAGACAAATATGATGTATCAAAGTGAAACTTTGATACAACTAATAATATACTCTTATTCTCTAAATATGTAATATGGTGACAATTATAACTCTTTATATTTTCATGTTATCTATAGTGATATCTTTTATTTAAATGATTTTATGTTGATGAGTGTAAATCTATTCTATTATAAATGAACATTGGTTTATATTTATTATTTGATAAATGTTTAACGCAATTTCTTTAAATTGTGTAAATGTATTTTATTTGAAATGAAATTGTTTGCATTGATTTGACAATTATCTTAAAACACTATATTTTTAAAAATTGTTTATATCAATAAACTATGATTTCATTTTTTAAATCAGGTAGTCTAAATGCATGATAAATTGACCATTTTTCAAGTGTTGTGAATAACGAGAGGAAAAACCAACATTTTTAGTTTGAAATCTCGTAGAAATAATTTTGGATTGATGGAATCACATATATTAGATGTTAACATTACACATCTAGTTGTAGTGGGGGTTTTCAATGGAACTAAATTCATTTTTACATTAAAAACAACAATTCCATCKATCCAAAATTGCAATTTTAACAAGATTGCCCAATAAAATTCTTGTGATAACAAACTAGAGAATGTAAAAAAACATAGATTATTTAAGTCCCTGTTTTTTTAAAGTCTTCCTAATTTTCTTATATATATAATAATAATAATAATAATAATAATAATAATAATCTATTTTTAAGGTCACGGCCAAGCCAGCACACCAAATTGGTGTATGAGACCCCCTTGTTTGTGGGACAAGGGACCCCCCTCCGCCCAGCGATTTGACTGGTAAAGTCTACGAAGGTATACATACCCTACCCCCCTCTGGATTTGAACCTGTGACCTCTTAAGAAAAAAAACAAAATATAGTCAAATTCACTTACTAATAATTTCATACATTTTCATAGTTTAAAATATTAATATTAATGATTTTTCTCTTGTACATCTTTCAAAAGATGCACAAAAATCTTAAAATATTAAAGTAAAACACTGTTAAATCTCGCATATGAAAAATTTAGTACATTTTTAATATGTTAAAATTCGTTAACAAGAAAAATATTTATAACAAGAAAATCCGTTACATTTTAACGATTTTGTTAGAACTACACTGTCTAAAGAATTTATACCTTTTTATTCATAACCTTATCAATGGCAAATTATATTAAAAAATATTTGCATATTTCAATGTGCCATAAACCAATTATATGCATTGATGAGTCTTGATAAGCATGGTGCACAACTTTACCCTAATTTGAAAGTAATCACTATTTGTGTAGTGTCTTTGTTATAAAGGTGCGTCGATGTGTCTAGTGCACTGATGCACCTTTCACCAAAAGAAGCACTAAAGTATTTATGTGTGTTGCAGTGGTTTTTATATGTAGCTTAAGAGTATATTTGTATTGAAGTTTTTGATCACAAGAAATTTTTTTAGGGCTTATGTTATGAAAAGATCACAAAAAGAAATGAGAAAAGAACTTGCCATGTGAATCAAATTTATCAAACGTGAAATTATGTGAACAAATTCATAAGAAGAACACGCAAGTTATTATAACTAATATATAAGTAATATAATTTGAAATTGATGTCAGATTACGGGGTATTAGATTAACTTGCATTGTGTAAGACGTACATATGTAGAAAAAAAAATGGGAAAAAAACAAATGAAAACTTAGTGAAAATGAGTAGTGCAGTTTAAAAAAATACTACAAATAGAAGAAGATGGATCAAGAAGTGATTGACATGAAATTTTATTGCATTGTATTATTCATTGAAATTTGTAATTATATTACTAACAATTTATAGATATCCAAAGATCCTCTTCAGCTTATGTTGTACATATGGTAACATCCATCTTGAGACTTACCCTTATTCAAGAGGAATGTAGAAGTAAGATGGTAATGGATGAATTGGGACAAGAGGCTGGGGTTTATGCAGAACACAGACTAAGGTTTATGCAGAACACAGACTAGGGTTTCTGCAGGCCCATTAGGACTAGGGTTCAATCTAGTCTACTCGGCGTAGGATGGAAACGTGTTAGACTCTCAATATTTTCTGCAGTGTGCCAAGCCTATGCAGTGATAACATGGCTGGCCACCTCGACACTTTGTGGGTGGACGACGATGAGCTTTGGGCTCGGGAGGGTCTCTTTCTGGAGGATGACACATACCGTGTCCTTTATGACTGCTTACAAAATTTCCTTGATACACCAATGCCAGTTGGACACCACAGTGGGATGTCTACTAACACAAGCAACTAGGTGGCAAAGTCATGCTCTCCTAGTACAGTATCGGGCCATGTGATGGCCACAAGTTCTGTCAGCGAAAAATGTGCCACTGAAAAGCTCCGAGATATGCCTTTTTGCTCCACTTCTCGGGCCCCTCGGCCTTCCTTAACGACTAATGCCCACTTTATTGGTCACAGTTCTGTAATGAAGCAGAGTCTCCATGCCAAGGAACCCTCAAACTCTTTGGTTGGTTCTCGAACGATGGGGCTTCTATCGGAGGATACGACCAATGTTTTAAATGACCTAGTGGGTAAGTCTACTGATTATGCCCCTAGTTCTAGTTTTTCTATAGAAAATCCTTCCTCTCTGTCCTCTCGTAACCATCCCGTGACTTTACAGTATGGTGAAAGGCTAGTAGCGATACCCATTCACCTCTCTGGTCAATTTGCTCGTCAGCGTCGGAAACTAAAAAGCCTAAAGGTTTGGGAAACCTCTTCCCAATGTATTCTTGGTAAGGACCTTGCTTTGAGCAGGGTCATGAGTCTTTCGAAGAAAGCCTTAGTTGGGAAGTTCTTTTATGTCAGATTGAACAAGGTCCAAGTTGAGGATTGGGTTCGTAGACTATGGAAACCGTTGTTGGGGTACTGTCCCAGGTTCAGCATTCTGACCAACCAATGGTTGGTTTTTCATTTCCTCTCTGAAGAGGACCTCCTGCGCATTTTAGAGTCTCCCTCGCTCTTAGGTTGTCGTCTACTAATGCTTAAGAGGTGGTACCCCGGGTTCAACCCCCACTCAGAAGTTTTCTCTCGCAGGAAACTGTGAATGCTTCTTCCGGATTTCCCTATTGAATTTTAGTCAGCGACCATTTTTTAATCCATCACCAATTCAGTGGGTGAATTTATTTATTTGGACACCGCCTCCTTGAGGTGGTGTAATAAGCGAACCGCCTAGGTGTTGGTGGAATTCGAAATGGACATGGGTCTTCCTGCTACTATTGATATCACCATTGGTGATCGGAATATGAGGCAACCTGTGGATTACTAGAAATAATCCTTCCGATGTTGTTCTTGTGGTGTACCTGGTCATTTAAAGGATTCTTGTTCGTCAGGCTTCTGGTCTGGAGAAGCAAAGGTTACGGCTATGGGTCCTGCTCGACGAAATTCTCCAACACACATGCCACAAACTGCATCAGACTCATTTATGGGTAAGATGGAACTGTTTTCCCTTCTTTATTTTCTAAATTATCTATTAAAGAAGTGGACTATCTTCGTGCAAATGAGGCATGGGTTCAAGAAATTTTCGGTGATTTCTGGGAATTACTCATGAGGCACAGTTCCGAACAGGGTTGTCACTTAGACCTTGCTACTGAGAATAGGACCTCTGGAATCCCTCCTCCTTCCCCCCCTTTGACCGAACCCCTTCCTTCACATTGCCCGTCTTTGATGGCGCCCGTACCTAATCAAACTACCCTTCCTGAACCTCCCTGTGCAACCCCTGGAAAAATCATTTTGGCTTTGAACTCAGACTCTCCCTTTGATCCTCCATCCCTGTCTGACCCCTCTCCCCCTCTGTTCTCCAAGCTTGATGTCTCCCTCTCCCTTGTTTCTCTTTCGGTCAAAAATGTCACTTGTTTGGAACCCCTCCTAGGTTCTAAGTCTAACGTTACCACCAAGAAGAAACCGCATCCTCATATACCAAAAAAGCCTATGGGTGTTGTCGAAGGAGGCCTGACCCCTTTTCTCCCTGTCCTACACTCTTCCTCTCCCCTCTTACAAAACCATTCGACAGCTTCGTCTGATTTTCCCCTTTCCTCGACCCTTAGAGCAGGCATGCCAATTTCAGAGGTTGATCCATGATTCTTTTGTCTTACAACTTGCGAGGGTTCGGAGGCCCCTCCAAAATTTCCTCCCTACAAATGTTATTGCTACAAGTCGACCCAGATGTTGTTTTTTTACAAGAGACCCTAGTGGATTCATAAAAGGCAAAGAGCTCTTTTCTAAAATGCCTACCCTCTTGGAATTGCATGGATTTGGACCCTAATGGAAGATCGAGTGGCCTACTAGTTGGATGGAATCCCACTTTATCTGAGTTCCATGCTCTTGGCACCACTGAATGTATTTTCTTGGAGGGAAGATTCAAAAACTCAACAGAAAAAGTAAAACTTCTAAATTGCTACGCCCCGTATAAGGATCGTGAAAGTTTCTGGCAGCCGATTTTAGATTCTGGGCTCCTCTTTGAACATGACCTTATAGTTGGTGGTGACTTAAATTTTACCCTCTCTTCTCGAGATATTTGGGGTAGCATGGCTAGATCAGACCCTCTTTCTGATTACTTCTCCAATTTGCTTCAGGAATCTGGTCCGGTGGACCTTGCCCCTTCACATTTGACCTCGACCTAGAGAAACGGTAGAGCAGGGAAGGCTGACATCTCTAAGCGATTAGACAAATTCCTTTTGGATGGAAATCTTCTCACCAGTCAGAGTACTTTCAGATACTGGACTATTAATTCAACAATTTCGGACCACAACCCGATCTGCCTGTAGTGTTTTTCCCCTCGTGGCATGGTTTGTGCTCCTTACAAATTCAACAGTTCTTGGCTTAAAGAACTAGACTTTATTTCACTTATCCAGATGACTTGGGCTTCCATGGCACACTGGACAAAATTATCCTTTTGTGTCATGTTATGTGAAAAACTGAAATTTCTAAAGTAACATGTGATTTATTAGAAAAAAAAGAAAAAACAACAACAAAAGGTGGATTTATCCCTCATTGATACAAAATTGTCAATGATTCTAGAGTGTCGATAGTCTCAGATCGTCATGTAGGAGGAGTTAAAACTTTTGAGAGCACTTAAGACTAGAAAAGAAAAGATTCTAGCTTATGAAGAATTGACCTGGCGGCTTAGAAGTTGTGCTCTTTGGTTGCAAAATGGAGACAAGAATACACGTTTCTTTCATAAATTTACCACTCAGAGAAGGATACAAAACTCAATTTGGGATATCACCAATGACGATGACTTGATCCTATCTAGTGAATCAGAGATAAAGGAGCACACATACAATTTTTTCAAATCTCAATTCGATGCCCTTGAAGTGGAAGACATGAGGAATCAGTTTCATATCATAAAACATGTTCCAAAAATGTTCTCCAATGTAGAGACTGATGAAATTGGGAAACCAGTTACCATTGAAGAACTTGAGTCCATTATAAAAAAAATGCCAAAAGAGAAGAGCCATGGCCTGGATGGGTGGACACAAGAACTCTTCCCTTCCTTTTTTGACATCTTGGGGAAGGACCTTCTACTGGTAGTCAAGGAAACCAGAGTAAAAGGCTACATTCATGGGGTATTAAATGCTACATTTTTTTATCTTATACCAAAGGTGAGCAAACCTTCTACCTTCAATGAGTTCAGGCCCATCGCCCTATGTAACTTTGCATACAAAGTAATCTCTAAGATTATCACAAATCACATAAAAGATAAGTTGGCATGTTGTTTATCAAAAGAGAAATTCAGTTTACTAAAGGACAAGTTGATATATGATGTTGTTGGCCTAGCACAGGAGTGTCTCCATACAGTAAAAACAAAGAAACTCAGCTCTGTCATCCTAAAATTGGATTTAAAAAAGGCACACGATAAAGTCAGTTAGCAATATCTGAGATTAATGCTAATCCAGATAGGGCTTAAGTGGGATGTCACACAGTGGATTATGGCTTGTGTTACTAATGTTAGCATGCCAGTGATTGCAAACGAATATCCCACTTCTTCTTTTTTAAGTCACCGATGTTTGAGACAGGGGTGTCCCCTCTCACCCCTTTTGTTCCTCCTTGTAATCGAATGCCTAAGCATGCATATAAAAAAGGCAGTTTCAAATGGGTCTTTCAAATGTATAAAGGTAGTTGTTGAAACTTTTATTTCACATTTATTGTTTGTTGATGACGTCCTCATCCCGAGGGATGCAAATTTGGAAGAGTGGTATTCATTACACACTCTTTTAAGGCTCTTTTGCAAAGCTTCTGGTATGGTCATCAACTGTAAAAAAATCTTGCTTCATAGCCCAAAATAATGATCCAGAACTAGCTAGAAACTTGAGCTCAACCTTTAATATCATGTTTCAAGATTTCGAAAATGGGATGAAGTATCTTGGATACTATCTCAAGGAAAATAATTATAGAGTGGATGATTGGCTCTGGTTAATAAAAAAAAATAGAGAAGAGAATAGGTTGTTGGTATTTTCATTGGCTTTCCCTTGGAGGCAGAGTAGTTCTAGAAAAGAGAGTACTACAGAGTATTCATGTATACTGGCTCAGCTTGGTCAAAATTCCTTCGACCTCTTTGCATCGCATAAAACAATTAATCAGAAAGTTCATTTGGAGAGGGGCGAGAAAACTAAATGGTTTCCACCTAGCCAGTTGGCAAAAGATAGCGCTTCTAAAGGAAAGAAAAGGATGGGGATTATTGAATTTAAAGTGGTTCTCCCTCACCCTTGCAGCTAAATAATGTTGGAGAGACCTTTTTGGTGATGCACTGTGGAGCACAGTTTTGCGGAAAAAATATCTGAAGGGTATCGATGTTCCATCGTGGATAAAAATATTTTTTTTTAATTTTCCTGTTGCTTCTATTATTTGGAGAAATCTTTTGACAGCTCTGTCTATCATACTAAGGTGGATAACATAGACTGTGGGATGTGACAAACAAATCTCCCTCGGACTAGATGCCTTTTTCGAAGGAAATGACTTGTGTTTTATGCCTCCAACACTTATCTCACATATTCACATACTGAATATTTTTACTCTTGCCCAAGTTGCACATCCTGTTGTTGCAGCTTCCCCGACTGTTTGGTTTGATTCTACTCATCTAAAACTAACTGGCGAAATTGCTCTAGAATGGGACTCCTTCGTCCCTGCCCTATGAACAAATGGTATCTCTTTAAATGACACCAACGATAAGCTTTTTTGTTCATGGAATCAGACTTTGGGAACTGTCTCTATCAAGTTAGCTTATCAATCCCTTTTATTTACAAATTTTAGGGGTGAAAATGGATGGAGGTACAAAGCCATCTGACAGGTAAAAGTCTCGAGTAAAATTATCTTCTTTATCTGGTCATGTTTGAAGGATAACATATTGGGCCAATTATTAGCGCAGAGGGGGAATTGGACCTACAACTTGCAGTTTATGCCTAAATGTTGAAGACACGACATACCATATTTTCTCTTTCTGTGAAGTTTCAAAATCTATTTGGAAAGATATTCTCACACAACTGATGATACATGAAGATTGGGGTGACCAAAGATTGGAAGGAAATCTTCTCAATTGGTTCATAAGATACCCAAGGATGAGACACATTCCTTCCATGGTGATATGGGGCATATGGAAATATCATAATAAGATATTATTTGAAAACTGGAATAGACAAGATACTGCCATAACAAAAAATATTTTTCTTTCTATCCAGGAAATACAAGATGATACAAATCATGATAGGTTGGACTTCATTCTAAGCCCAGATTATTTTGATGATTCTCCAATTGGGTTATTTTATGGAGAAACCTCAGAAAACAGGCGTGGCATTGGTTTATATATCAAACTCAACAACGCACATACTTACATAGCCTTTTTTGTTGGAGGAGAAGGTAAAAATATGAAAGCAGAACTTCTAGGTTTATGGGGAATTTTATAATTGGCTTCTCATCTATCTTTGAGCAGATTAATGGTAGCTGGTGATTCCAAATCTACTATTGACTGGATTAAAGGTGTTTCTAGTCTGAATTGTTTATATCTCAAATCTTGGCAACAAAGAATCAAAATGCTGCAAGAAAAGTTTGAATGTCTAAACTACATTCATGTGCACATGATCTTTAATCATATCGATAATCAACTTTCAAAACAGGCTCTGGAATACTCTCCTGGGTAGCTCTATCTAGAGGAACAAATCGAAGGAGTTACAGTTCATACCAACAAAGTCTCGTTGTTCTAGCCTCTTTATGTTTTTTTTTGTCACATTTTTTTGATACAAAACAATGTTTTGATGAAACAAATGTAATTAAAAGTGGACAGTAAGACAATCCACATGATGGATCAGTTTTATATGCTACGAAGTCAAGTTTTGTAAAATTTTTGGATTTCTCATTAAATATTTGAGAAATATAGAGTCAAAAGTAGACTGCAAAAATATATGTACTTATGATGGTTTCACTTAATTCTTAATAGAATAGCAGTGAAACTGCTTTTTTCTGCGTGATTTTTTTTATAGATATCCAAAAATGTAGTTGTGTAGTGGAATTCTAAAGTATCCAATGAGAAAAGACCATAGTGCCTTCAAATGAATAAAAGCCATGTAAACCAAACAAAAGATGATGAACTGGTCTTAGACTAACTCTTGTAAGTGTGTAGTGGCATTCTAAATGATTTGATAAAAAGAGACTATAGTGCTATCATGCATACAAAATTCATGTGAATAAACAAAAAAATATATGATGAATTGATCTTGACTAACTTTGAAGAAATATTGCCATACAATGAAAGGGGCAAACAATTTTATAGGGATCTGAGGTACTAGGTGGAAATACATATAAATTTATTTTCCACTTAATACATATAGATTTATTTTCCACTTAATGTATAAAAATAAAAGAAAAGCATACTATAGCTTCATTCTTAGTAAGGTCATGGAAAAGTAACCGAGAACTTGTTTTGCCAAAAATGTACAACAATAAGAAAGAAAGTATGAGAAAATAATTTAAATTTATAATTGCATAATAAAATGTACATGTTATACTTGGTTTGTATGGATCATTATTTATTTTTTAATGAAGTTGTATTGTTGAATAGAGGAGTGTTAAACATTTTGTCAATTCTGATTTTTAGATTATAAGAAGAATGAATATGGTTTGTATGGATCATTATTTGTTTTTTTAATGAAGTTGTATTGTTGAATAGAGGAGTGTTAGACATTTTGTCAATTCTGATATTTAGATTATAATAAGAATGAATATGGAGAAGAGCATGCTGTCAATTGTCCATTCTTTCCCTAATAAAATTCTATGTATGGAAGGTTGATTATGATTAAATAAAACAATAAGTGGGACAACCTTTAAGGTAACCATAGGATCCCTCCTTAAGAATGATCGACAATGGTTAAATGGAAATGGAAAGGACGTTATTGGCCCTTCTCCATTTTCCTTTTATTGTCCTTTTAAATGGATCATTGAACCCCTACTCATGGATAGAAGAGTTTGATGTGAAAGGTTTCAAGAGGTTAGTAAATTCTAAAATAATTGTGTTTTGAAGGTTAACAAGTAGATTGAGATCCAAAGTCTTTTTTAATAAATAGAGTATTCAACAAGGTCTAGATGGGGATGATTCAAATTTAAATCATTGATAATGGTATGAGATTCAAATTTAAATCACCGATAATGGTATGAGTACAACAATAGTATGTTAAGCAATGGGTGTTTATTTAATCAATGCATTTTAAATATGTCACTAATTTAATAATTTGTAGTGTTTGCTTCTTCAAAATTTAATTGTCATTCTTAATTTCATGTCAAATATATTTAATGAGAATATAAACTTTTGCTCCAAAACAAAAAGATTTCTCTCATTTTAACTTTGCACGATACAACCATATGCCATATGTCAAAAGAAAGAAATAACCAAGAAAGTTTGGAGAAATTCATTAAAGTTAATTACTTCATTTAATCATTATTTTTTGTTGTTATGTCGGATTTTACAAATAATGAGTAACATTGAGATTAATATCCATCGCTAGAATTGATATGGAAAAAAAGTCAACTATGTAAGGCACCATCGTTTGGTCATGGTGCATTGTGAAGAGTAAGAGATTGTTTATTAGAATTTGTGATGTAATAATGATTTAAAATTATTTAATATTAGATATCGATCAATATATTAAAAGAAATATTTCATTATGTTTTGTTTGTAAATTTTAATAAAGGTTTATGTTACAAGCTGTATAGGACTTCTAGTCATGTTCATTATAAAATGTTGAAATTAGTGGTGTAATTTTCATAGGTGGCCATGACCATCTTATATTGTTTCATTAATTTATTTGGATAGACATTTATTATGGCTAAGGTCATCATTTATTTTATGGTTAAGACTGACCTACTTAGTTACTTTGATACATAGGTTTAATAACTTTCTTGCAGAGTGCACCTTACATATGTGGGCCCATAACATGTCTTGTAAGATTGCACTAGTAGACTTGTGTATAAATACACCACTCAAACCTCATTTGTAAACCATCTTTTTTTTTATCATTGAGCTAAGGCTCTCTAATACAAGTGCTTTAAGTGTAAGGCACTGCATCTTTGACATTCTCTCGTGGTTGACATTTTTTCTCTTTTATGTACATTTGTGCATATCATGTGTAATAGACTCTTTCTTGGCATATTTGTCTGCTTGATGCACTTTTGATTAAGCCCTAGCAAAGTTCTTTAACGATTTCCCCCCCTCTTTTTACTATAAGGTTTTGGGTTGACATTTTGGTTCGGTTCAATATTTGGAAGGTTTTCACAATCCAATATATGAAATATCATTTTTTAGATTATTTACGTAGAATAAATCACTAATTTATGATCCACATTCTATAAAAAAAAAATCAAAAATCCAAAAAAATTTAATATTTGATATAAACTCTTACTAAAAATGATAAAAAAAATGTTAGATTATGAAAATCATGAAAACCACATTAAGGTTTAATTGTGCATGTTGTTGGACAACTGAGAAAGGGGGGGGGGGGTGAATCAGTTGTTATCGTGCTTAAACAATTATGCTTATTTTAAACTCTTTACAGAGCACTCAATGACAATCACAATAATGCAGAGAGGTAAGCAATACAACATTCGACATCAGTCACGCATATGAAATAAATAGAGACAGATATTTCTTGTGGAAACCCATAAAGGGTAAAAACCTCTTCTTCTTGGTATGATAAGTAATCTTTACATTATGTACATTATCATACATATGAGCTCCAACTCATTGTGAGGCTACAACCTCTGTTTTGCAAGCTGCAACTTGTTGAGAGCAGCAACTCTCTGTTTTCTCTAGCACTGACTAGAAGGAAGCACCAACTCCCTGAGTGTTCCAGCACCGACTGGATGGAAGCACCTACTTCCACTTATACAAGCACCAAATTGTTTGAGAGCACCAACTCTCTGGTTTCTCTAGCACCCACTAGAAGGAAGCACCAACTTCCAGTCACACAGGCACCAACCTGTATAACAGAGAACAACAGTTCTCCCTTGCACCACCCTGCCACCCTGGCTTTTCTGACTGCAACCAGATGGAAGCTACAACTCCCTGTGTTCAAGCACCCACTTGAACCTCTGAGGGCACCAGTCCTCCCTACCACCCTGATTATAAATATTTTCTACTGAAACTTATTACAGTGATTCAATAGTTTTCATTGGCTTACCAGGCTTATCATTGTTCTGCTATGCTGCTCTGCTCTCCTGTATCAGTGTCTCTCTGCTTGCATCTTCTTACGTTTTTTGATCTTCTGCTTTTCTCTACAAGTGCACCTCAACCTTCTTTTATTGTCTCAGTTATGCATCTCTGTTCTTTTCTTTTGCTATGCTTTATGCTCTGCGTCTTATTTTGATTCTATGAATTACACCTCTTCTGTGTATTTCAGCTCCTGTCCACAGCATGTTATTTCCCCGTGTGTAATTCCTCTCCATAGCAACCCCCATCTCTTCTTTGTTATGCATATTTATACTATATGTGCACCTTCTTCGTCCTCCACGCACAGTGCCTCTGCATGCTCTTCACCGTGCCACGGTTCTGCTCATTGGGTTGTTCACTGCCACTCCACTTTTGCCCTGCTTCGCTCGCTCAAGCCTCAAAAAGAAAACTGCATCTTGCTTCTGTCTATTCCTCATCTGTTACTCATATTTGAGTTGTATCTCACATTGTGCATACTTTAATTTTCCCTTTCTTACAGTTCAACTCGTTGTTTTCGGTTAGAACTCCCTACCAACCACAGTCATTTCCTTTCCATTTTCTCATATGCCTCTTCTTCAGTTACACCTTGAATCTCCAAGAAAACATATCCGCAATTGAATCGCCAACCGTCCAAGAATCATGTTTCAGTTCTGCTAACTGAATCGTAACTGATCGATTACCTGTGAGGTGAGACAGTAACCCTTCGATCAAGTTTCTAATTAACCAGCACCATTGGATTAAATCCGCAGGATTTCGCGTTTATCTCATATGCCCACTAGTTGTGACCAAGCGCCAAACAGAATTTGAATTTCGTGATCTCGCATATCACGATTCCTGTGATGAAGGATCTTGATACTCCAAGTCACGATCGTCGAGACTCTGAGATGGAGCTTAGCACCGCTAGCTTCTTCCCCTCACGTGACCATCGACGGTGACCACAGGCTGCGCCAAAAGGCGCTTCGTATTTCACGAACTTATGAACTTTAGCCTGATCAACGGTCGAGATCTCCAATGATCCGACGGTCCAGATCTCATCACGATCTCGCATATCGTGATTCCTATGATGAAGGGTCTCGATACTCCAATTCATGATCGTCGAGACTCCAAGATGGAGCTTAACAATGCTAGCTTCTTCCTCCATCTTTCGCAGATGTAACCACTGGTTGTGACCACAGCCTTATATGAAAACGCATTTTGCACTTTCGTGTCTCGGGTATTCTATGATGAGTCCTCTCAACTTTCCATGTCACGAACTCCGAAATAGAGCTTGGCTTATCTATCTCTGCTCTCCATCTCTTGACAATGTGACCACGAGATATGACCACTCACCAATCAAATGAGCACTTCACTCCTTTGACTTTCCAGTTAGCGAAATGATGATCTTTTGCCATGTGTCCTATGGAACCAACGGTCCAGATATTATCGTGATTTCACCATGTGTCCTTCTTGAATCAACAGTCCAGATTTCTCCTCAATCCGACGGCTCAGATCATTTCGCCATTTCAAATTTTGCAAGTTGGAATGATGGAGCACCTCGTGCCTTTGACTTTCTAGTCAGTAAAACAATATTTCGACATGTGTCCTCTAGATCCAACGATCCACGACTGTCCTCAATGGACGACCATGATTCCTTCACAGTTTTGGAGAGTTGGATGACTCTTGGTCTTATCTGCCTTGTAGCTTTACCATATCTAACGGTTGTTGGTCCTTCGTAATTACTCCAGATCTGACGGCCCAGATCTTATCGCAATTTTTCATATCGCGAGTTGGAAGGTTAGAGAACTTCCTTCCTTTGACCTTTCAGTTAGAGAAATGATGATCTGTGACCACGTGTCCTGCCCGAAGATGGACGGTCCTCCTTCTTTCGGGATTTTGTAAGCCTACTTCACCTTGCACTTTAAAGAACATGCAAGTTCTCCTGGATCCAACGACGGTCAGACCCCGCACTCGGATCTAACGCCCGAGATCTGTGCTCCATCTACGCGCTCGACCTATCTGAATTTAGATCTAATGGTCATCGAGAATTCTCAATGGGATCCAATTATCACTGTCACTTCTCCTCCTAAGCTTACACATCCTCCAGACTTGGAATAGTTTCTAAGTGTAAAAGGCCTCAACCTTTGATCTGTCTAAGAACATGAGTACGCTATCTATCTTGAGCTTTGGCAATGAGTTAACCTCGTCCCTGGCGCACACCTATGCACTGCGTGTGACTCTGCGCTAATCCTCCTGAGCTTACATAGTTCTTGTTTTTCCATCGCTATACACTCTGATCTTGCCATCAATGACAAGCACACTCTGCCTGTAAACATGCCAACACATGTCACTTCCTTACTCAATGTGTGAGGTAGAAATTTAAGTGGTCTATCAAATTATTGTTCTTCTTTCATGTAACCAAAAAAATTTCAATATAAATAAATCTCATGAAGATCAAAAGTTGTAATTTCAAGGCATACTCTTGGCAAAGTCTCAACAAATGGAATAATTGATAATGGTTATGCAAAATGTGGGAAAAATTTCCAAACACGTTTGGCGCTATGACATGCCCACAAATTGATTAAGGTTAAAGTTGTAAGTTCAAGGCATACTCTTGGCAAAGTCTCAACTAATGGAATAAGTGACAATGGTTATGCAAAATGTGGGAAATTTTTCCAAAAACGTTTGGCACTATGACATGCCCACAAATTGATTAAGGTTACCATAAAACATTTGCATTACATTAGAGGACTATCACATATTTCTATTTCAAAAGGTTCACGTAAAAGAGAGTTAAAATAAATTCCTATTGTGATTAGAGAAACAAAAATGGTCGGTTCAAAATTCTTAGATACCCGTGTTCATGTTCAACAATAGCACATTGACCCATGCTTTTATGGTAATTCTTAAGTACTTACAAGGCATATGGTTTGATTTAACCCATACTCCTCACATTTTGTGTTCATGTTCAACAATAGCACATTGACACATGCTTTTATGGTAATCCTTAAGTAGTTACAAGGCATATGGTTTGAGTTAACCCATACTCCTCACATTTTGTGTTCGTGTTCTTACAAGGCATATGGTTTGAGTTAACCCATACTCCTCACATTTTGTGTTCATGTTCAACAATATTACATTGACCCATGCTTTTATGGTAATCCTTAATTACTTACAAGGAATATGGTTTGGCTTGACCCATATTGTTCACATTTGTGTATATTGATTGTGAATTTATGGAAAAAATAAAACAATGAAGGTGGTTACTGGAATGTTTGGTTTAGTCGGTAGTGGTAAATTAATGTGTGAATGAGAGTTTTTGATTTGTATGGTATGCATCAACGAAAAGCAATTGAATGTGACTACATCGTCGAATAACAACATTATAAACAACTAATTTGGATAAGGAAGATTCATAAGATTTTTCTTATGTAAAATATGATTTTAACATTGATTCTACTAGTGTGATACACACCCACGTGTATAAATATATTACATTTAAACTAAATTTGGAATGTGTGTGTGTGTGTGTGTGTGTGTGTGTGTGTGTGTGTGTGTGTGTGTGTGTGTGTGTGTGTGTGTGTGCGTGTGCGTGTGTGCACACACACATAAAATACAATGTTAATATTGATTCCACTAATGACTCTATAATTTACTCTATTATTGTTACAACTCAATTTTATTTTTTTTTGCGAGATTAAGCATATGAAAATATAGCATGTGGTGATGTATTTCTTCTCTATTATCTATAGATAGGATAAATAGGATGATTATTAAGGAATTTTCTCATTCTTTATTCAATAGCCTCTTTCCCTTACGAGGAAT
>ML836176.1:0-12042 GCA_009831015.1 Picea engelmannii
ACCAACCGCCGATAAAAAGGTTAGTTGGTTCTTCCCGTGTGTGTTTGTGAAAAAGGGTTTTAGGTTGGGGTAGAAGGTTAAAAGTTGTTTATGAAGGGTCATGATCTGCATGCAAATTTAAGCCCTAGCTTGTTAGTCCGTAGGGTATATTTTCCCAACAACACATGGCCACAAGAGTCTAGCACTGTGGTGAGTGTCGTGACTGGCGGTCTCTTGAGGCAATCAAAAACGTGGTTGGTGCTTCTTATTTTATACTTGATCTTGAGGTGGAATTGTTGCAAGTATGTGGACCACTTTTGATGGTAGCCATTCTACAATTTTCCTTGTATCTGCATGAACTGCAGTGGCTTATGATCAGTGTGGATGACTATCTCCTTCCCAAGAATGTAATGTCTCCACTTGTGGAAGGCTTTCACAATGGAGTACATTTCTTTGTCGTAAGTAGCATAATTATGGACAACATATGATAGGCCACGGAGTGGTCATGCTAAGTGTGAATGGAACCCACAACATAGTCTGAATAATTTGTCTCAATCTCAAAGGGTTGTTGCAAGGTCTAGTAGTGAAAGCATTGGGGTTGAGCACAAGCACTTCTTCAAATCATCGAACGCTTTTTGTTGGGACCGGACCCACACAAATTTCTCCTTACCACCACCCCTAGTTATTTGGATGAGGGCCCATGAAATATGGGAGAATCCCAACATGAACCTACGGTAGAAATTAGCAAGGCCCAAGAAGCTTCGAAGCTCAATGAGTGTGGTTGGGGCTGGCCATTCATGGATGACTTGGATCTTGGATGGATCCACATGTTCACCATGCTGATCAATGATGTATCCCAGGTAATGGACCACGTCCATGCCGAAGGAGAATTTTTTGAAGTTGGCATATATCTTGTGCTGCTATAGGGTGTGCAAAACCTATTGAATATGCTTCAAGTGTCTGACCCAAGTCTTGTTGTAAATGAGAATGTCATCCTGATACACCACTACAAAATTATTGTTGAATGGTTGCAGGATATCGTCCATCATCCTCATGAAAGTGGTTGGAGAATTTGTCAAACCAAAGGGCATGACCAACCATTCAAAAAGGCCCTCCTTTGACTTCAAGGCGGTCTTCCATACATCTATTTGTTCTATCGAGACATGGTGGTAGGAAGAATTCAGATCAATCTTACTGAAGTATTTGCCCCCCGTGAGTTGATCAAGGAGGTTGTCGATTAGGGGAATTGTGTACCAATTTATGATTGTGATTTTATTCATAGCTCGGTAATTAATGCAGAGTCGTCAGGTTCCATCTTTCTTTTGTACCAGCACGATTGGGCTCCTACAAGGTGATGAGATGGGATGGATGTGCCCCTTGTGGAGAAATTCTTGGATCTTTTTCTTGATATCCTCATTCTCTAATAGAGAGCGGTGATAGACTAGCCCATTGGGTAGCAGTGTGTCAGGGTCCAAATCGATGGGGTGTTTGATCTGGCAGTGCAGAGGTACCCTGGTAGGTGAGGAGAAGATATCAAATTATTCTTCCACGACCTTATCTACTTGATTCTGTTGTGTGGAGAGGTTGGTCACAGAGACCCTAGATGTGGTAGTGATATTTCTCTTATTCTGAGAGAGAATCACGAAGAAAAAAAACTTTCCCGTCTGAGAGATGGCCTTCTTGCATTTCTTAGCAGAGATCAAGGAAATAATACTAGGTGGGACTGCCTCAGGTATCCTGTACAATTTCTTGTTCAAAGTAATAATAACACTACAAGGCCTAGAATCATATACAACATGACATTTCCATAAATAAGGTTGGCCCAAAAAAACATCACAAACTTCGAGAGGAGCAACATGACACAATACCTCGTCTTTGAAGGGCTTGATGTCATACGATAGTCGACACTGCTGATTGATGCAAAGATCACTTCCTTGGAAGAGCCATCCAATGGTGTAGGGTTGTGGGTGCGGTGTTGTCAGCAGGGCTAGCCACTTGACGACCTCTAATGAGATGAGGTTCTTCTGGCTACCACTATTAACGATGAAGTGCAGGAGGGTGTCTTTTACCCACATCTGTGAATGGAAGAGGTGCTCTCCTTCTTCTGGCTTGTCTGGTTCACCAGGTTGGAGCTTGGTGGTAGAAACAGTGGCACTAGGTTCCACGTCAATGATCCATCTTCCCCTTTCTGGTTCTGTCTTAGAGTTAGAACCCACATCTGATTCAAAGGATTTCACTTCAGCCACCAACAACTTCTTTGAGCGGCAATCAATAGTGTTATTCTAAGGGCTCTTATGGAAGTCGCACCACTTCCCAGTATCTTTCTTTGTCTTTCTAGTGTCCTTCTTTGCTCGCGGATTTGACTGGTTTTCCTGATACTGTCCATATTTTATTTGTTCTTTGTTCCATGGGTTGGGGCCACCCTTTCCTAGATTTTGTTGTGAGGGGTTCCCAGGCCCAAATTATTGCTTCTTTTGTTTGAGCTTCTGCTCAATTTTGATGGCATATCGGTAGACCATCCCCAAGGATGACATGTCCAGAAATTCCATTTTAGTATGGATGTATCTATGTAGAGCACCAAATGTTTCTCTAAATCTTTGATACCCATCTTGGTGCGCAAGGTATGGAAGATATTTGTGAAATCTGGCATTGCTTAGTCTCTTTCTTTCCGCAGTGTGGTCCATTTGGTATACAAGTCATCATAACTTCTAATAGGGTATTATTGTTCCTTAATAGCATCCTTGAATGATTCCCAGGTGGACGTGACTCTAAATAATGAGGATTCCTCTGTTTCCTATTGCTCACAGAAATTTTCCCACCAATATTTGACATGGGGAATGGCTTTGAGGAGTGCAAAAGTAATCTTTTCTCTATTCGAAAAGTTATGGACAGAAAAATACCCTTCTAGTAGATTCAACCACTTTTCTATAGCATCTGCGACTATCTGACCTTCAAATATAGGAATTTCAAAGTTTATTTGTACCTTGAAGGGGGTGGTGCCTCCACTCGAAGAAGATGCATCATCTATTGGTAGTCGTCGAAGGATTTGTGTGAAACTATCCATTATCGTGTTCCCTTGTTGCGTGAGGGATTCCTCAATAAAAAATTTGAAAGGATCTCCTATCCCATCATATTTATTTTCTCCTGCCATGAGAGTTCGCTTGAGCGTGCGAGAGCGTTTTTCCTCAAGAGAAACAAGCTAGAGACCAAACTCTTTGTACTCCGACCTCATTGGGGACATGCATTAAGACGATAAGGAGCAGACCACTCTGATACCACTGATTCGAATTTTATGAGCAGAATGAAATGACTACAGATTATTAATAGGTGCTTAACACAAAATAATAGAGATACAGTAAAACTGGTTTTCTACTCAATAACGAAATAAGATGAAACTATAAAATGCAGTGGAAACAAGCTTGCTGGAAAGGTGGCATCTTATATCTGAGAAGAGATGTGATGGTTGTTCTCATTCACAAGAAGATGATTACAATGAGGATCTGAAGGCATTGTTACAATAAACAGGAATTCCAAAGACCTTATACATTCAAAAACCTAACCCTAGGAGATGAAGCGCCAAAAGTCATGTGGGCCCTGTTTGGGTAAGTTAGTACATCAAGTTCCCGGGGTCGTAAATTTTGCATACGATCTCCGTTTTAGTCGTATGATAGATCGTTGGAAAGGTATCGTCGAGGAAATTCATTTTGGTAGAAACATCGATTGAATTTATATATTTCTCACCGTTTTCCCAAAAAACATCGTTTAAGGCCTCAAAACGGCTCTAGAAGTGAAAAACTGCTAAAAATAGTAAATTACCAAAATTGCCAGAAAATTGTTTTGATCCAGTTGGAAAAGGTGGGTGGCCACTGATATCCACCTGGATAAATTCTCCCTCATTAGGAATCAATGGTATCCATTGCATTGAGTTCCCCCATCAGATGAGGAAATGTCTGTTGAATTCGGCCCCGGGTGAGCCACTTGCCTTGGTGCAGGAGTTTCCCTGCTTTGATGACTCGATAAAGTTGGATCCTTTGTTTTCAAGTGACCTTGATATGTGTGTCCACAATATGATCATTGGATGCTTGTTGTATGAAGTTGGGGTTGAGCTCTGTTGGTGTTAATTGTTCTCCTACTTCTGAGGTGTCCAATAATCGTGGGAAATAAGGGTGAAGGAGATCCACATTGAACATTGGGTGTAGGCAAAGGAAAGGAGGAATGTTGAGCTCAAAATCATTATCCCCCACAGCCTTGGTGATGGTGTACGACCCATAATGGAGTGGGAGAATATTTCGATGGGGTCCTATAAGACGTTCTTTCTACAAGTGAAACCAAACTTTGTTGCCCACCTGAAACTTATGTGGCACCTGATGTTGATCATAGCGATGCTTGTACTTGTCATTTGACTTATGTAGCATATCCTGAACCTATTGGCAGATGTGTTGGATCTACTCAATGAACTGGGTGGCTTTGTCAGCTTCATTTGGAGTAGGATATGAGTCGTTCGAGGTGACCGCAAGGGGAGGTGCAACATCTATTGGACCCAATGGTTATAATCCCAACCCCACCTGAAAGGGGTTGTGGCCGGTTGAGTTATGCAAGGATCGGTTGTAGCTATGTTGGACATATAGAAGGATCTCATCCCATGTGCGAGTGTGATTTGAATTATACATGCGAAGGATATGCACAATCATTAGATTTATGACCTCGATTTGGCCATCTGTCTAGGGGTGGAATCCCGTGGATTTGGTGAGCTTGGTGTCCAGCAATGACTAGAGGATCAACAAGAATGTGTTGAGAAATAGACTATACCGATATGAGACAATGGTTTTTGGGATTCCAAAATGTACCCAGACTTGTTCAAAGAAGAGCTTGGAAATGGCCTCTACTATGATGTTCTTCTTGTAGGCAACCAAAACCACCATCTTAGAAAAGAAATCAACAACCACAAAAACACAGTCATTTCCCCGCTTGGTGGAAGGGAGGCATGGCATGTAGTCCATTGAGATGGATTCCCATGGCATTTCATGAGTAAGAAGAGCAGTTTACAGGCCCTGTTTCTTAATGGTTGATTTGGAAATAGCGTAAGCAGTGCAGGACCTGATATACTTGCTGACCTCCTGTCAAAGTTCCGTCCAGTAGAAATGTTTTTGTAGCATCGCCACTATCTTTTCAATGCCGAAGTGTCCTGCCACCGAACCATAGTGGTATTCCCATATCAGCTTCACTCGCTCGCTTGATGGAATACAGATATGGCCCAGACGACACAACAACCCATCCTGAAGATGGAAATTATCGACAACTGCGTTTTCACCCAACATTTGGTAGGTGGTGGTGAAGCTCGGGGCTGTCTCATAGAGTTGGGGCCATCCAGAGGTCTCGTGGCCACAAGAGTATAGCACCATGGTGAGTGTCGTGACTGGCGGTCTACTGAGGCAATCAACGATGCCATTGGTGCTTCCTATTTTATACTTGATGTTGAGGTGGAATTGCTACAAGTATGTGGACCACTTTTGATGGCGGTCATTCTGCAATTTTCCTTGTGTCTGCATGAACTGCAGTGGCTTATGATCAGTGTGGATGACTGTCTCCTTCCCAATAATGTAATGTCTCCATTGGCGGCAGGATTCCATAATGGAGTACATTTCTTTGTCATAAGTAGGGTACTTATGGATAACACATGATAGTGTCTCACTATGATAGGCCAAGGGGTGGTTGTGCTGAGTGAGAACGATGCCCACAACATAGTCTAAAGCATCTGTCTTGATCTCAAAGGGATGTTGCAGGTCTGGTAGTGAAAGTAATAGGGTTGAGCACAAGAGTTGCTTCAAATCATCGAATGCTTGTTTTTGGGACTACCCCCATGCAAATTTTTCCTTGCCACCACCCCTAGTTATTTGGCTGAGGGCCCATGCAATATGGGAGAATCCCAACATGAACCTACAGTATAAATTCTTAAGGCCTAAGAAGCTCTGAAGCTCAGTGAGTGTGGTTGGGGTTGGCCAGTCACATATGTCTTGGATCTTGGCTAGATCCACATGTACGCCATGCTGATCAATGATGTATCCCAGGTAATGGACCCTATCCATGCCGAAGGAGAATTTTTTCAAGTTGACATATAGCTTGTGCTGCCACAGGGTGTGGAGAACCTATTGAATATGCTGCAAGTGTTTGGCCAAATTCTTTTTGTAAATGATAATTTCATCCAGATACACCACTACAAAAGTATTGGTGAATGGTTGCAGGATATCGTCCATCATCCTCATAGAAGTGGTTAGATCATTTGTCAAACCAAAGGGAATGACCAACCATTCAAAAAGGACTTCCTTTGACTTGAAGGCAGTCTTCCATACATCTGTTTTTTCTATCGAGACCTGGTGGTATCCAGAATTCAGAACAATATTACTGAAGTATTTAGCCCCAGTGAGTTGATCAAGGAGGTCGTCGATTCAGGGAATCGGGTACCGATTTATGACTATGATTTTATTCAGAGCCTGGTAATCAATGCAGAGTCACCAGGTTCCATCTTTATTTTGTACCAGCATGATTGGGCTCTCGCAAGGTGATGAGATGGTACAGATGTTCCTCTTGTGGAGCAGTTCTTTGATCTATCGCTTAATCTCCTCATTCTCTAACAGAGAACGATGATAGACTAGCCCATGGGGTTCTTGACCTGGAACTACAGAGGTACCCTGGTAGGTGAGGAGAAGATATCTTAGTATTCTTCCATGATCTTATCTACTTGCTTCTGCTATGTGGGGAGGTTGGATGCAAAGACCCTAGATGTGGCTATGATCTTTTGCTTATTCTGAGAGTGAATCATGAAGAAGACAAACTTCCCCATATGCGAGATGAACTACCTGCATTTCTTAGAAGAGATCAATGAAATATCACTAGGTGGGACTGCCTCGGGTATCTTGTACAATTTCTTGTTCAAAGTAATAATAACACTATGAGGCCTAGACTCATATACAGTAGGATGTTTCCATAAATAAGTTTGGCCCAAAAGAACATCACAAACTTTGAGAGGATAAACATCACACAATACCTCGTCGTTGAAGGGCTTGATGTCATACTACAATCGAAACTGTTGGTTGATGCGAAGATCACTTCCTTGGCGGATCCATCCAATGGTGTAGGGTTGTGGGTGTGGAGTTGTCGGCAGGGCCAACCGCTTGAAGACCTCTATTGAGATGAGGTTATTCTATCTAATTCTATCAATGATGAAGTGACATAGGGTGCCTTTTACCCACATATGTGAATGAAAGATGCGCTCTCCTTCTTCTGTCTCATCTGGTTCACTAGGCTGGAGCTTGGTGGTAGCAACGGTGGCACTGGGTTCTGCATCAATGATCCATCTTCCCCTTTCTAGTTCTGGCTCAGAGTCAGAACCCACATCTGATTCATAGGCTTTCACTTTGGCCACCAGTGACTTCTTTGAGAGGCAGTCAACAGTGTTATGCCAAGGGCTCTTATGGAAGTCGCACCACTTCCTAGTATCTCTCTTTGTCTTTATGGTGTTCTTCTTTGCTTGTGTATTGGACAAGTTGTCCCGATACTATCCATATTTTATTTGTCCTTTGTTCTATGGGTTGCGGCTGCCCTTTCCTGGCTTTTGTTGTGAGGGGTTCCCAGGCCCAAATTGTCGTGTCTTTTGTTTGAGCTTCTGCTTGATTTTGACGACATATCGGTAGGTTGTGCCCAAGGATGAGATGTCCAAAAATTACATTTTGGTATGGATGTATATATGCATATCACAACGATACTTGAGCACCATATGTCGCTCTGAATATTTGATAGCTAGCTTGGTACACAAGGTATGGAAAATATTTGTGAAATTTGGCACTACTTGGTCTCTTTCTTGCCGCAATGTGGTCCATTTGGTATACAAGTCGTCATAACTTTCGACAGGGTATTATTTTTCCTTAATAACATCCCTGAAGGATTCCCAGGTGGTCATGATAGTAAATACTGAGGTTTCCTCTATTTCCTTTTTCTCACAGAAAGTTTCCCACCAAGATTTGACATGGGGAACGACTTTGAGGAGCACAAAAGTAATCTTTTCTCTATTCAAAAAGTTATGGATGGAAAAGTACCCTTCTAGTAGATTCAACCACTTCTCTATAGAATCTGTGTCTATATGACCTTCAAATATAGGAATATCAAAGTTTATTTGTACCTTGAAGGGGGCAGTGCCTCCACTCGAAGAAGATGTGTCGCCTATTGGTAGTCGTCAAAGGATTTGCGCGAAACTATCCATCATCTCGTTCCTTCTTTGTGTGATGCATTCCTCAATCAACAGTTTGAAAGGATATCCTATCCCATCATCTTTCTTTTATCCTTCCATGAGAGGTCGCGTAAGCATGCAAGAGATTTTTTCCTTAAGAGAAACAAGCTCGAGACCCAACTCTTTGTACTCCTACCTCGTTGGGGACATGCATTAAGACGACAAGGAGAAGATCGTTCTGATACCGTTGATCCGAATTTTGTGAGCATAACGAAATGACTACAGATTATTAACAGGTGCTTAACACAAAATAATAGAGATACAGTAAAACAGGTTTTCTATTCAATAAGGAAATAAGTTGAAACTGTAAAATGCAGTGGAAACAAGCTTGTTGGAATGGTGTCGGCTTATCTCTGAGAAGAGATGTGACGGTTGCACTCATTTGTGAGAAGATGATTACAATGAAGCTCTGAAGTCCTTTTTACAATAAACATGAATTCCAAAAACCCTAGACATCCAAAAACCTAACCCTAGGAGATGAAGCGCCAAAAGTCATGTGGGCCCCGTTTGGGTAAGTTAGTACATCAACTTCCTGGGGTCGTAACTTTTGCATACGATCTCTGTTTTAGGTGTATGATAGCATGTTGGAAATGTATCATCGAGGAGATTCATTTTGGGGGAAATATTGAAGGATCTTTATTATTTCTCACCATTTTCCCAAAAAACGTCGTTTAGGGCCTCAAAATGGCTCCGAAAGTGAAAAACTACTAAAAATAGTAAATTACCAAAATTGCCAGAAAACAGTTTTGAGCCAGTTGGAAAAGGTGGGTGGCCACTGATATCCACCTAGATCAGAGTGTGTGCTTACCTAAGATAAAGTGGTGAAATTTTTCAACAGCTTTAACAAGAGCGAAAGCATGTTTTTCAATATAAGAATATTTGAATTCATCATCTGACAAGATTTGACTCATGTAAGCTACTGGTTTTTCATTAGCTTGGTCATCATATTGTATGAGGATAGAAGAGACTATTTCCTCTATGGAATTAATGTATATAATAAACTCTTTCTCAAAATTCGGCTTCGCCAAAATCGGTGCAGAACTAATTTCCTTCTTGATCCTTACGAAAGAATTTTTGATGCCATTAGTCCAAGAAAAGGAGGGATCTTTCTTAAGAAGATTGTGAATTGGTTTGACCATTATAGAAAAATCAGGAACAAACCTACAAACAAAGTTGATAATACCCATAAAGGCTTCAACCTCCTTTTTGGAAGTAGGGGCAGGAAGATTTAGGATAGCAGCAATCCTTTCGAGATCTATGCTTATTCTTAAATCAGAGACAATGTCCCCAAGGAGCTTTCCCTTGGTAACATCGAAGATAGACTTAGAAGGATTTAAAGAAATGTCGAATTTCCTACATCGTATGAGAAAATTTCTAAGATGACCAAAATGATCTAATCGGTTCTTTGAATATATAGTTAAGTCATCAAGATAAGTCTGAATAATTATGTGAATCAAATCATCAAAACCTATATGCATAGCTCTTTGGAAAGTGGCACCTACATTAGATAAAACAAAATGCATGCATTCATAAGAAAAAGTGCCCCAACGTGTAATCAAAGTGGTTTTATATTTATCTATCCTTTTTACCTCGATCTGATTATAACCAGAAAAATCGTCAAGTAAGAACATCATTTGTGACCATGCAACTTGCTGCAAAATCATTTCAATATTAGGGAGAGGAAAATGGCATTTCACACTAGCTCTATTCAATGCACGGAAATCAATGCACAATCAGATATGACCAGTTGTTTTCTGAACGGGAACCAAATTGGAAACCCACTCATAATACTTAACATGGAAAATTATCCCATCCTTCAAGAGTTTTTCCAACTCCTTCCGAATAGTTGCTTCATGATCAGAATCTGGACCAGGGGTCTAAAATTTGCTCAATTTTCAAAGTGCTCGGAATGCGACGAAAATGGCGCCATTGCGTCCGTCTCGATCTCTTGATTCCGGCGGTATATTTACTTTTGCAAACGGAGTCAGTATGGAGAAGTTATCACGATCTGTTCGCCGGGCCAAACAGGTAAAAAAAATTGATGCTGACTGGGCAGGCCGTACAGCTGACGTGGCAGGCCGTACAGCTGACTGTACTGACCGTACATTGCTTAAGTGGCACACATGGCAGGTGACTTGGCAGTTTGATGACGTGGCAATCTGTGATTGGTTACAGCCAGACGAGTGATGTTGTGACACGTGGCTTATAAGTGGACGAATATTAGGGCGCCACGTGGCCCAATGAGGGGCTGCCACGTGGCACCCATTTATTGACCGTTGGGGTTTGTGTGGTTTACAAAAATTATGGAGGCCGCGGGGTTCGACCCCCGGACCTCCTCCCTTTAACAAAGCTTTTACAAATACCCACTTACCAACGTGCCACTTTATGTTACTTGTATGATATATGGTTTAAATGCTATTTGAATTTACATTATGTGAAACTCGACGGGGGTCAAAATTTATATAAAGCCCCAGTTCTATTAGCATTTACATATGACCACTTATTACGGGTTAAGATTTGGTTGTGTAGCCCGCGGTTATTACATGGTATATTACATGTGACCTGATATGTGTGCACGGAGGCCGGGTTTAATTTCCCATGGAGAACCCACGATTGTGTGTCATTACATATGACTAAATCCATATTCGCGCGGGGTTTTTTTTTATTTTATATATATAAACTTTACCAATGGTTATATTGTGGTTCATATGACCATTGTTTTATACCAGGAGCGCGGTAGTTTCAATTTTAAAACCATGGTTTTAAATGTTATCACATGTGACCAGTTTATTGGAGGGTGCGGTTGCAATGTAACCACATATTGTAATGTGGCGCGGTTATATTTATGTGCGCGGGATTTTTAAACGTTGGCAAACGTATTACACCCATGCTCTTGGACACATGTCACACCCACAGTTAAACTTGGAAACGGGAGCCCTTTTGGCGCGAGGAACGTGGCCACATGGCCCCCCATGCGCCCAACACCTCCGACTCGGGGGGCTTGATTCTGGGTAACGGTTCTACAGTTTGGCGCGTTTTGCGGGACGTGCGTGTGTTGGGTTTATGCACACGAAAACGCTCTGGAGCTAGGTTCAGACTTCACACAGGTGCAGAATGGCGAGCCTGTAACAGAGCTTGAAGGGGAAAAATGGCAGAAGCCATAACTTGATGAGTTTTTGACCAAATCAGGTGCCGTAAAAACCCAGCTAGGGGTTTTTGGACGTTTTGAGTCCATTGGTGAGGTTTTCACAGGCATTTGAAGAGCCCATTTGCAGGTTTTTCACATTTGAAGTTTGGGGAAGCTTCAGGAGCCTTAAAGCCCTCATTGTTTGAGGCATTGCTCAGATGAGCACATAACCATTTTCTGAGACTGAATAGTCATTCTTGACTGTTTATTATGCTCTGAACACATTGGGATAGGTTTCAGATCCATTGGAGGACTTCTACAGGTATTTTTTCCCCATTCTTGCTCAGGGAAGCTTGGAGGTCACATGTAGAAGAGGTCATTGCTGGATGAGCCATTGTCCATTTGCAGAGTTTTTACAGTCAAATTTGGGGTTTTTATGTATTCTGAATCCAATGGTACAGTCCATAAATCCATTGGAGTTGAGCAGCAGCTTGTAATGAGCATTTGACAAACTAATCCCAAAGAGCCAATTCCATTGAAGGAGGCTCAAGGAGACGTAGCCCAGAGAGGGGTGAACTCCTTTATCATCTTGGTATTGCTGTGATTTTTATGTGTTATTTGCTGCACTTTTTATGGCTGTGTATTGATTTAT
>ML836176.1:13375-25021 GCA_009831015.1 Picea engelmannii
TAAGGTGACCACAAACTAAATTATAGGCATTTTCAATGCCTAGCAGTAATGCTTCAAATTCGGTGACGTTGTTTGTGAAAGCAAACTCTAACCTATAGGAAAATTTGTGAATTTTACCTACAAGAGATTACAAGATAATTCTAGCTCCATTTCCTTCATTGGAGCATGAACCATCAAAGTGCATATGTCACATCCCATCCTCTAGGTCGATTTGTTCCAAGGTAGTGTTGTTCTCATCTGCAAAGATGGAATACACTCCTAGCTCCTCCTCGATATAATTTACATTAGGCTATGGGATGCTTTCTATATAAGGTGAAATTCTTCCCTCCCTTAGGACTATGATGTTCTTCCCATTCCTAGGAAAAAATATGTGTGTCCCATCGAGTGAGAGGTTTCCACTTGTCAAAGATTTCCTATCCCTTCCTAAGATTATTGAATAATTACTCACTGGCATGTCAATTACCTGAATATTAAGGGTTGTCCTTATTTCAGGATGTGTGCACAAAACCAAAGTCACGTCCTTGATATCACCTATGGTTGATTGTTGTAAACTATTGTAAGAGAGCATGCTTCTGGAATTTTCATTTGTACAAGACAAGCCTAGCTCTTCCATAATAATTTTCGACATTACGCTTGGGCCTGAACCGTCGTCAATAAAACAATAATGGGATATTTTGTCCATAATCATTACATAAATAAGAAATGGATGATTTTTTACAGAGTGTCTAAAATTATTTACACCTACTTTATTTGCAATTGAGTCCTCTTCATCTACCTATTCAGAGATATTGGATACGGTGGACTTTTTTCCTTCCATGAAATTTTTCATATGATTTTGTTGCTTAGGGATGACAACCATGTCCAGGAGAATAGCATCGGCATTAATATTATCCAATTGATTTAAAATGTTGTATTTGGAAGAGGGAATAGGGGATGGATTTCCTTGACTATCAGGAGTTTTAGTAACTTGTACAGTAGCAGCTGGTGAATATGATCTTGGGATAGAAGAAGTAAAAAGGGGGTAATATTTTCCTTTTGAATCATAGGATTTATTCCTAGTGTTTATGATCATGACATACTCTAGTTTTGCGAAATCTGAAAATCAATGGTAGTTTCAGGCCTTTTACCAAATATTTTATCTCTGGCACTCTTCTTTACCTCACAAGTACTTTCCTCATTCTGTTCCTTGCAAATGTTACAACATCTACGAGGCATGATGGCTTTAGGATGAAAGTTGTTTTCATTAGGATTCCTAAAGGGTGGTGAAGAAGAAGATTAGGCCCCAGGGGTAATTGAAGGGACATTTCCCTTTCGCTCATACACTATCATTTGGTTATTCATATCTTGTACAAGTTGTAAGAGGGAGGACATGTCCATTTGTTTAATTGATTCTCCCTTGGGAAGACCTGTTCTTCATACTATAGACAAGTATGCAAAGCAGAACCAATATTGTCAATAGATTTTTCTTCAAGCCTATGACGGTAGGGGGAAGGTAGAGCATTATAGTAATGCATAAAAGCAGCTTGGTTCTGAGGGAGAATAAGTTCGGGAATTTGGTTATATAACTTGGTGAAACGTAAGTTGAAAGACTTGATAGTCTCACCATCTTTGTACGTAATGTTATTATATTCCTGTAATTGTTCGGTTGGGCTCTTAGACTGCCCATAAGTAGATTTGAACCAGTAAAATAACTCCTCCCAAGTGGAAATAATTTTGGGAGTTAGATCAAAGAAATTTATCGTTGCTTTCCCTTCAAGGGAATTAACAAATAAGCTCATAAAAGTGTCATTTCCATTGGCTCCTATGTTATGAAAGGCATTAGAAAATGCCACCAAGTGTCCATTCGTAGTGACCGTGTTATTTCCTGAAAACCTAAGGAGATTCTATTTTAATTTTTGAAGTGGATGAGTAGCATGTGCTAGGTTCAAAGGAGATGATACATGCCACATAGTAGTAGTAGCATCTTCTTTGAATTGAAAGAGTCCATACTTGTTTATGACCTTCGTGGGGTTGGTAGTAAATTGGAAATGGACTTGATGGATATACAAGCTACCAATCACTGATGAGGCTGAAGGTTGAGATGAAGAAGCAACTCCAGTGCCACCAGATCCACCCACATATTCCATCTTATGAATGATGGGTAAGGGAGAGAAAGACAAACTAGATGAATCAGACAAATTTCTCCTTAGAGTACCTTGTTGGGTTGAAAAAACAACATTTCTTCTTCCTATTTCAGAAATAGGTTTGATCTCAAGTGATAAACCTCTTCTTCTCCTAGAGATGTAAGGGTTTAAGGACATGAAAAGAAGATCAAAATTTTAGGAAAAAGAAAGTTATGGATGATTCCTAGATTGTCTTTGCCTAGATCCCTAGTGTTCTCGAACACTTATGTATTGTTTAATCACTTCCCACGAGCGTTCCATCTTAGTCCGACTCTTGGCAGTTTCTAAGATGCTATTGAATAAGGTTAAAGTAATGTTGGTTTGGTCTTTAAGACTGGGCTCAATATTGGGTTGTCTTGTAGCAGGTACTGTCATGAATGAAATAAAACAATTAAAGAATAGAAAAGAAAAATATAAAATTGTCAATGATAATCATGCATACAATCAACCTAAGAGATATGGAATATCTCCCTAGTATGGTCGCCAAATAAATGTTGAGGTAAAGATATGAATTATATTACCCAAGCATTTTTTAATCTTGTCTGGCTAAGACAAGATAGTCGGGAATATGACCCTATGTTTATAGCCTCAAAAATATTTTCCCAATCCACAAGTATTAATTACAAGGGTTTAGGCTAAAAAAATTTATGAAAAGAATGTTGCAAAATAACATAATTTTTTTATATAGTTTTCTAAAAAATATACAGATTACAGAAAGTAAATTTGTAGATCAAAAAGAAAAAGTAACCAATTCACATATACACACAAATGAAATAGAAAATCAATCTTCTTTATTTCATTCCAAGAAATCAAAAGTATCTTTCTCTTTACAAAATCCATGTGAGGGCATGGACCAAAGTCTAATTTAGAGATCCCCGATGAAAACCATACAAAAAGACTCCGACAAGAAGTAAAAACTGAACTTTATAATCTGGATCAGCTTGCCACGGATTTCTACCAATTTGACTCTGCACAATATCCTTTATCAACTATGAAACTTAATCCATAAACAAAGAAGTATACACAGACTATCAGAGATAGATCAACACCTTTAAAACAAGTATATGAATGATTTGGTTCAGTTCTGAACCTTGTTGTCTACAATAGGACCCTGTTGTCAAAAAGAGAATTAGGCTTTGAATGAACTCAAGAAGGAATGAAAACTAAAACTATCTCATGAAAACAAAAGAGAAAACCTTGGTATTGCTTTCTCCTTCTAAATCCTCCTTTTGTTCTTCCTTCTCATTTGGCTTTTATGCATTCCAAATAAGTTGAAGTAGATCAACTACTTTCTTTAGTTAAGTTAGTTGAACTTAACTAATTTTAGTTTAGGAGAAATAATAATAATAATAATAGTTAAGGGTCTTTATGTAATAATAACTAAGTAGGTGGGACCCCTTATGACTCCCTTCTTTTATTCTTTTCAAAAATAAACACAATTAGATAATCATTTAAACACATTCCGCCTTGTATATCCCATAAATACTTCCAAAATTTGAATATTAAATATCATAAATAATTCAAATCATAGCCAAAAATATGTAAATAACCACATTATCCAAAAAATAGTTTGTTGTCCAAAACTTTATGTAGACCATTGTCTTCAAAATCTCAATCATAAACACATAAATTAAAATCCATACTTTCCACTTTGAGAGGCATTCTTTCTTCTATCATTGTTGTCCCCTTTGGACTTCCCAGATGTAGCCTTTGGTTGATTCGAAACTTGAATCTTTATCTCACTAATTACATGGGAACAATCGTCCTTTAGATGCATATGGGAGGACATTGATTTTGAAGAGTCATTTGAAGGAGAGGAAGGGGAGGAAACAACTTTACCTTTATCTTGCACATGGGGGACATCAATTTTAATCCTTTTACTAGCATGGGAGGATTGAACAGGTGAATTCATAGGGGAAATTTGAACATTAGGATTTACAGGTGGAGGAGGAGGTAATGAAACATTGGGCTAGCCACAATGGTGAGATACTGCCATATTGACAATCTATTGCCATCCATCATTCCCAAGGACTTATGGTTGTGATGACACATGATGAGGCACATGAATACCAGGGATGTTTTGAGACTAGAAGGGAGTTCTCTCTGTTCTAGGCTATATTATTCCTTTTCCGATCTAGTTTAAGAACCCAACTTGAAACAGTTGGTTCAACTACTAGGGCTCAACATCAAAATGAATAGAGAATCTAGGCCTTCTAGGCCCTCTGTTCCAGTTACCTCTTCCTCTATTATTTCTTCCAAGGCTGCCCCTACTGAAGAAAATCATCTTGTATGCAACAGTTCATCGGTAACTATCCCTTAACAGAGCATACATGACATTTTTCTCCCATGAAACAAAGTTTGGCTCAAAAATTGACATGACACCCATGCAAATCAATCCATAATAAGTTATTTAACAATTTCCAGGTGAGCAGGGGATGGATAGGGTTCATGGGACATCTGGAAGGATTGTAATGAGCGACAAAGTGGTAGCATGACAGGGGACAAATAAACGAGTACTTCTCAACAATTCATTAAATAATTTAATTGTCCAATCAATAACAAAAATATCAGTTGCCGCCTATTTTTGTGTCATATCTTTTGTCACTGTTATACAAATTTTTTAATTTATTATATAGAACAAGGCATGTAAAAATGAAATTGGGATTATGATGGGGGTATAATGAGTGAAAAAGTGATAGTATGAGAGGGAACAAAATATAGATATTGTTCATAAAAATGAATCAAATCAAACAAAAACCATAACTCTGATCAGACCTCATAATCCAATAAGCATTCACTTTTAAAACCAAAACCATTTAACTTTCCCTTCTTTACAGAATGCTTGTTGACTTCAAACAAAACAATTCGTATTCCCAGAATACTCAATTATAGCAGCCTTTGTATCCATAAAACTTATACAATTGTCATAATAACATCATTTCCATTTTTATAATAACATTATAACCCTTTGATCCATAGTCTTTCATATTCTAATGCTAAAACTCTTTTCCTTTTAAAACCAGTAGAAGACGCACAATGACCTTCATCCATTTATAACCAATTCTAGTTCTTTAAAATCAAATAAGAATATGCACAGTATTAACCATTATTTACAATTGTTTGTCTTAATCAACTGGGAGTTAAAAATCATAATCGGGCCCAAATCCAATCACACATAGGTATTCTTAAAAAATTATCAACATAAGTATTGATTCGAAATAGCATTGAACCAATAACATGCATCTCTGAGCCAAATACTCCTTTAAATTAAACCTGTATAGACTTATTTTAAAATAAATTCCCAACAAGAGACAAAGCCAAATCATGCCCGAGCAGAAACAAAACCAAGTTGTGTCAAGTAGACCAAGCACACACAGGTGTCTCTTTTACTCTTGACAGGAATGACACGATACCAAGATCGTGTTTAGGGTTTAACATAGAAAATGGAAGTAAGAACAAATAGCTCGACCAAATGAATAATTCTTCAGGGACGTGGATAACTCATGCCCTTTAAAACTTTACCACAAATAAGTAACAACAAATGTCTCAATCATGGGATAGTCTTCATAGACACAACCAACTCATGCTTCTTTGAAAATCACCAAAGACACATAACCTTTAACCAAAAATCTTGACAGTGGGGGTTACCAAAACATAACATTCAGCCACCTCCAACAGAGACAAGAGGAAGCAAATTTTTAAAATCACTTTGAGGAGAATTCCTAAGCACAACCCATGGCCAACCAAAAAAATATAAAATATTCCATTTAAATTTATGGGTGATACCAAATCTGACTTTGTAATGCTTTCCAGCACAATGATAATGAGGGAAATGCCATGATAAATGATAGCTCAGGGCTCTGGAAAAACATGGTAGGAACAGTCCAACTCTTAACAACTTGCATTGCATCCTAGAGGAACGAAACAGATCAACCACCAAGATGAAAAGGAGTGCAAAAAATTAACACCAAGACTAGTTGTAAAACCCATGAGCCAAAACTCAAAGCTTTGCTAAACCATAATCATAATTTCCACAGAGAGCTAGACCAAAAACCCTAAGATGGTCGAACATGTTTTTAACCAATAAACCAATGCACAGGATACACACAGCAAGGAATAACCATTCCTTTTCTTTAAAACACCAATAGTCTAGAGTATTCATAGAAGAAACCATAAGCACAATACTGATACACAGTCGAAAAACTTAAGAAAACACAGACCTTAAGCAATTTTGAGCCAAAATCGATTCATAATGCAGCGAAACCATCTTGGATGGAAAATAAAGGAACCATACCTGGAAAATATTTCTTGAGGGAGAGAGTTGGACTATATTCTTTTTTCACATCCAAAAATTACAAAGCATCAACAACCACTAGAGCCGAAAAATCAAATGCAAGTATGGCTAGGGTGACGGGCTCAAGGGTTGTTTGAGTGATGTGTAGTAAATGCATGTCTCTTCCTTCCCCAACATCATTCAATTCAACGTATAATCCAGCCAATCCAACATAACCTTACCCATTAAATCAAACAAATATCCCATTGCTATATCCATTACATAGTGCGCCATCCTAAGTCATGTCAAAATATTTTAACAACAACAATGTGCTATAATGTTACCACATATGCCTCACACATAACTTTTAATCAAAGCACATAAGTCTAACAAAAAGGGTCTATACACCCTTCTTTTTCCACAATTACATATAACCTTAGGGCTTGAGTATAGTCCTTTTTTTGTTTTTGTTTAAGATCCCATATCATCCTTTTGTATAAAATCATATATAAAATAATCAATCGATGTTTAATATAATGTAAACACAGAACCTGTAAAAATAATTATTTTATTCATAGTACAACCATAAGTTGCGAGTGACCATCAAAACCTATCCATGTGACAATCAACCAACCATCTTATGTCTCCATAACGATTAAAACCATGACTTGAAACATCAATTGTAGAAACCTGTGTTATTATCATCACAATAGCAACAAGATATGAGTGCAACATATCCATCATTGCGCCACTAGTCTATAAGGGGGTCCCACCTACTAGTTTATTATTATTATTATAAATAAATAATAGATCTTGGCAATCATTTGCGAGAATTATTCATCATTGCATTTTTAAACGTCAACACATCTGTCTGACCCGGTTATCAAGATTCCCAGCATTGAATTCTCCATTATACACGGGCAACTCGAATTTCACATCAAGTTTAATTAATGGCATGTTAGGCTTATGTTTATGAGAATGTTTTCTTGCATAAGTAGAATTTGAACTTATACTTTAAGAAGAAGAAGAAGATGGAGATGAAGGAGGTGAAGGAGGAGGTTTTGGAGGGTCCTCTCCTTCTTCACTTTTGTCTTTCCTTGAATGTTCTCTTTGAACAGGTCTCTTTTGTTCCAAGTAATCAATATACAACACTTTGACCATCTCCGACATGGCAAAGAATTTTTTTTGAAACTTTCTTTCGTTTTGAGAAAGTCCTTCTTCTGATACCATATTCTCACTTTGAGATGTCCTCTTTCTTGATCCAATCTAAGGATCTCCTTATACAATCTCTCCTTCACCATGAATTAACTTTTCCCTAGTAATCATGCATACTCAAAGAAACCAAATGTCAACCTGCTTTGATACCACTTGATCCGAAATGATATTTTAAATGACTTGGTTAAGTATTTTGCATGAGTTGATTTACCATTTTAGAAATTAAAGAGAAGAAGAAGATTTTTTAATGAAATAATGTTGCAGCCATCATAAATAATGAAGAATAGAAAATGAGCATTAAGAATAGCAAACCATAATGCCAAAACTTGTTAATGGAGTTCGACAAATTTGCCTACATCTCTGGGCCTTTTTCTCAGTGGGGGAGGCTTTCTTATTAATATTGAATGATTCAAAAGTACATTATAATTACATCAATTTGTTCTCTGACTGACACAACAATTTTCTTCTCTATCTCAAGAACTCAACACAATAGACAACACTGGAAAAAGTGGAGTAGAACTCCCAGAAATAGCCTCCAAAGCTCTGCTACTCTTCTAGCTTCCCTACATAAAAATGTATTATTCTCTACAACTTGGCATCATTTTGTTGTTATGAACCTCTTCATGGTTGTAAAAATACCTCGTTTATATAGAATTTGATTTGGGGGTCACATCCCAACTTTCTCCCAAGCTCTGGCCTCAATCTGGGCTCCAGATCCTAAAAAATGAGCAAAAATCCATAACTAATACAAAAATCCAATTAAAATCATATTCTAAAGTGGAAAACCCACTTTTGGCCAAATATGGGCACGCTCCCCTTATTTAAATGGGTCCTGGTCATATGGGCGCCCATGTGGCGATGCACCATGCCTCCAACAATGTCGTGCCCCCATTCCTTCGCACTCCAGGTCATGTGCGTGGAATGTGTCTGTGCTAATTGGTAAGGGTCAATCCTTGGCCTCTAGCCCAACGCCTTGGCCGGTGGGCTAGCCCCCGCTGACCAAGGATTATCCTCAATATCCCGCCAATATCACAACAAAACAATATAATAATGGAGGGTGGTTAATCCCCACCTTGTAGCTCATCTAGTCACATCCTTTGTGGTTACTTTGTTGGCATGCCCAGAGGTCATGCGTTCGACTTTGCTAGAGGTGGAACAAATTTTTGACCCAGGCCTTATTGGCCCGATCTAGGGTACCACATAGCACGATGTGATTGGGCCACGTGTCACCACAATATTGGATTGTACACCAAGTCAACACACAATCACCATGTCCAATCAGTGGCCCAGTCAACTTGTCGAGTCAGCACCATATGCCACGTGTCCAATTCAGAGCCTGCCATCTGTCACCGCGTCACTTCCATCCTATCAATATGTAATTCCATGCTTCAACTTCTCACTGGGCCATGTCATTGTATGGACTTCCATGTGTCAGTCCATACAGTCCAGTCATCTGCCACATTAGCACCTAAAAATGCCAAATCTGCATCACACTTGTCACACTTTGGGATTTCCATGCCATCCTGTTGATGCCATCATGACATCATGCTGACATCATCCACCATGTGTCACACTGACGTCAACAATACAAAATGTTTACTTTGACTTTGACTTTGACTTTGACTTTTTGTCTATTTGAGAAAAATTTCAAATCACGATAACTTCGCCATACTGAGTCCATATTCCAAACAGAATATATTGCTAGAATCAATATGATGAGCACTACATGATGGAATTGGTTTCATCTAAATCTGAGAACTTTGAATTTTTGGCCTTTTTAGATCCATTTGGATCACCCAGGTACTCAACACAATGGATACCATTTCTTTCTAATGAAGAAGGATTGATCCAAGTGGATATCTGTGGCCACCCACATATTCCAACTAGCTCAAAAGAGTTTTCTGGAAACCTACTATTTTTAGCATTTTTTCAGTTCCTAAACTTCATGGGCCATTTTGAGGGTCTTAAAAATGTTTTTTCATGATCTATCACCTCAATTATATCCAAAGGCTCTCATTGAGCCCCCAAAATGAATATCCTTGTCGATACCTTTCAAACGGGCTATTGTGCACCCTAAACGGAGATCGTATGCCAAAGTTACACCCCTAGGAAGTTGATACACCAAACTACCCAAAACAGGGTCCACAAAACTGTTGACTTTTCATCTTTCGAGGTTAGGGTTTTGGATTTTCTTTATGATAAAAATTCCTTTGGAGCCTCATTTTAAAATCATATTCTTGTGAATGAGATTATCCATCATATCTCTTCTCATAGATAAGATGCCACCATTCTAGCGAGTCTTTCACTTTGTATTTCTACAGTTTTGTACATTTCGCTCATTAATATAAATTGTGTGTTATTGTATCTCTATGTTTATGGTTATATCTCTGATAAAAATTTGTTATATTATTTGATATCTGATATATCTTTTTACATTCCTTTATTATATCTCCGCTCTCATTTCATACCAAAAATAATCTGGATCAATGGTATCAGAGCAAGCTATTGTTGTAATCTAAGGGAAAGTAGAGAGTGTTACGAGTAGAACCTTGCATAGCCATCATAGAGATACAAGTGGACAAGTGGTTAGAAGTGGGTTAGCCCTAAAATAAGGAAAGTGGTTTAAGAGATTTTAGAAGGTAAATAATAAAGTGAAGTGATGAGTGTACTACAAGTCAAAGTGGATACAAAATAAATTATTTAAATAATAAAGTTAATGGAGAAATTACTAAGTGGACAAGTGGTTAGAAGTGGGTTAGCCCTAAAATAAGGAAAGTGGTTTAAGGTAGTTATAAGGTAACCCCTTGAGGAAGCTACATAAAAGTATAAATAAGAGGCAAGGGTATCTCATTTAAATCACACTTGAACATATTGAATATGTACAAGTGACTGAGGTAACCAAAGGATATATAAGGCAAATTTCAAAGGGAAGGTGAATTAAAGAAGGTAGACATTCAAGGGAGGATAAATTCTTTTGATGATGCTTTCTAAGGTATGTTATTTACAGGTCATCTCACCATTTTCGTAATAACGTTTTTTTCTAGAATGATTCATACCACGAAATATGGAGGTCGTTGAGAAAACATATCCAAGTAGTCGTGATAAAAATTTCATCTTGTGGGTCGTTGTATTTTTGTAGTTACACTCAGTGGAAAATAGGGTTTGTGGCTAGTCCCGAAACTAGTGTAAAACATGTGTTTTAGGTAAAAACGTCATAAATTCTTCATAACATATCCAAATTTAGTAAGACCAAATGTATTGGTTAGAGTACAATCTATAGTGTGTTTCGTACCATTTTCAGATCCACACAACAAATATTGTGTGTGGGGTATTCTCTACAAGTTCGATCTCTAGAATAAGCCAAAATTCAACAAGGTATGTGATTTTTTCTATAACTCAATTTTTGAGAGGTTCCAAATAGTCAAATATGGATGAATTGCATAAAATACGCTAAAGAACATTGTGTACCATTTTCATATCTTTATTCATTACATGTACATAGTTATGATTATTGCAAGTTAGGGTTGTTGACTAATCCAAAATTAGTCATGTGAGACTAATGTAAAGGTTGATGAAAATGTTAGTCTCTTGTTGTTAGTGTTAAGAAATCTTTGCAAGTATGTGATCATATACACCAGGTCTATTATAGAGTTACAAATCATATTTAGATGATGAAATTGATGAGGGTTTTTGGTTGAGGTACATGTTGGGTACATGGTTGAGACACGTAGTTGATGAGTTAGCACATACATGAGGTTTATACTTGATGATGTTGGTACATATTGATGATTCATAGTTGATGAGTAGTTGATGCATGATTGGTACATACTTGGTACATGGTTGGAGGCACTTGTTAGTAGTATTTTTGACACATGGTTTATGGATGATGTAGCATACTTGTCTTGGTATATTATTAGAAGAACATATTGATCTTGGTGATGATTATGAGTTGTTGTGTTATGCTTGGTTGATGCACATATTGGTGATATTGTGCAT
>ML836176.1:36337-47304 GCA_009831015.1 Picea engelmannii
GGAACTGAAAATCCTCCAAGTCAAGTGTTCCAATACCATAAGGCAGGGAGATACCCGTGAAGGGTTGAAGACTGAGGTCCAGTTGTTCTGTGCGTCCCCCCTTGAGGCACCCACCTCTTGGACGGGATCCATCCCGTGACCCATTTCTTAGGCCTAAAATCTAAATGCCACACTTTGACCGAGGTACCTAGTGACCAACTTTAGGACACCTACCCAGGTGGCAATTTTGGGCTGCAATTGCACCTTGATTGGATTTTGTGTGGCTATTGGGAAATATCGCCAGCTCTTTCGGGATATGCCCCCTTTACCCCTCATTATAACCAATTATTTAATCCTTCACTAGTTTCTCTTCTAGTGACTTCAGACCCCACTGTTGAGTACTATTGGAAGGTCTAGTGCTATTTGAGAGGAAGGATGTTACGTCTTCTAGGACACGAGCATTTGTTTTCTTTTTGATTCCCCATGTGGACAAAACCCACTTACCCACATATATCCTTCTTTTTCAAAAAACATTTTATGTATGATGCACATCTAATTACAGTTTGATTTGGATATATATATTGTGTAAACATTCAACGCAAAGGCTCTTGTTTCTATATTACTCTCACCACTTTTTGCACACATTCACACAGTTATTCTGACATCATAGGGGAACCACAGAACCCCCGTCATTCATGACGCTTGCTAAACCTCCCTCCTATCCTAGGGTGAGTGTCTAGTCTTGCCCGCTCATCGACACCTCCTTCACATACTCCTGTGAGTGCTACTATTTTAGGATCAACATTGCTTAGTTGTACATTACTTGGGTCCTCTTCCCAAGGTCACCCGTTCACTCGCTCTCCTTTACATGGAAGCAGGAGACCCACTTCCTCTCAAGGAGGAAGCACCAACCCACCTATCCCCCCTCAAGGGTTAGGTTCACAACACACCATGGCCGGAGCTAATCCTCCCCCCCCACTGAAGATGCCATATTTGGCCTTTCTCAACATACCGGATCTCACCAAACTCACCAATGATCCTATATTACATGATCCCATATGGCCTGCAATGCCAACCAAATTACCTTCGGACATACCAAAGTTTGAAGGAAAGGCAGGCGATGAACCTGCCAACCATGTCATGACCTTTCACCTATGGTGCTCCTCCAATAGCATTATGGATGATTCCATCAGACTGTGATTATTTCAACGCACACTCACTGGCCCATCAGCTAAATGGTATGTTGAAGAAAAATCAGGGTCCCACACAACTTTTGAGTCATTGGCCAAATAATTCTTGACCTTCTTCCAATTACCCATCCGCCACGACAATGCTCTAGAACTACTTTCTACTTTCAAACAAACCTCAGCCACACACATCGCTGACCACATTCATGAGTGGCGTAGGCGACGTAGTTTGTGCAAAGCAGAAACCACCAAGCAACAGTGTCTCGTCTGGTTTCTTAGATCACTCGTCTCTCCCTTGGTAAGGATGTAGCTTCCACCTTCCCTCAATCCGAAGAGGAATCCATTAGTAAGACCCAACAGTATGACCTCATCTATGCACAGTCAGGGTACTTATACACTATACTTCCTGATCTTCCAAAACCTGTGCCATTTGGCCAAGACAAACCTGGGATGTCTCACTCAGCAGATGGACTGATTGGTGCCACCACTCACCACGGTCCACAACCCCAACCACCACCGATGTATGGAACACCTCAATACCCTCTGACATACGGGTGCACTTCTTATTACCCCCCATCCCCTTATCAACAGCCATACCTTGTTTCTATACCTCCACCTATCAGTGGACCACCGCCGACACCTCCCATACATCCACCTATTCCAACAAACAGTGGTACTCCCTCAACCTCATCTTATAGTACTAGCAAAAGAACTACGCCTTCCTATGTACCTTATGGGTCGGTACTACCACAAAATCTGTACTTCCCATTCCCTGGTCCTCCACAACCCATGGCTCCCCCACATCCTCATGTGGGGGTGAATTTTGTTCAACCCTCTGTTGTTCAACAATACCAAAGTTTTGAACAGTTGAATATAGCCAATCCAACCCATCCATCGAAAAATGCCAAAAATAAAGGAGGAAACAAGAATAACAACAACCCAGGTCAGGGCGGGAATCAACACCCACAACACCAACCCACTGGGGGCAACCAGAACCAAGGGAACCAACACCCCCAAGGGGGCAACAATAATAAACACCAAGGGTGAAATAATGTTAAAACCATCTTCCCTTGTTCCCTTTGTGGTGAGTTTGGCCATTACACTCATCATTGCCCCCAGATCATTGATTTCAAATGGTTGAAAGACTCTGGTAGTCTTCCCCATTCTCCTTCACAGCCTGCACCTTAGCAGGCACCACAACAATACGTGCAACAACCCCCTCCCGCCGTGCTGCAAAATCCCATTCCACATCAAGGTGTGATAAACACCCAATAGGACACACAACATCCCCCACCTCAGGTGGGACAATACCTCAACCCCAACAATCCAGAAGATCGTACAATTCTCCTCACCAATGAGGAAGAAATCCTTCTGCAAACGCGTAATCGTCAGTATCATACACCCGTTGAGTCTACTCACATCCCTCCAGAGACAAACCCTACACCGTCGGGACCCCCATTGGTGATTCCTCACCCTTCTGTCGAACCACTGCTTCGCATCCCTCGCATCCCATTGCACAGGAATGTCCACAACCCACAGGCTAGGGCAGCTCATAACTATAGTTTGGTAGATGACTTAGTGAAATCCCCGGCTGCCATGTCAGTCTTGGAAGTCCTCCAAACTTGTCCTACTCAACGGAAATCTTTACTTTCCACCTTGGGGGCAGTCAACCCTGCAGATATCTGACTCATCACCTTTGATCTTGACAGCGGAGAACCTTGTCTTCCTGCCTTGATCGCTTTTCAAATACCAGTAAAAATACGGAACATCACAGTTCATCGGTGTATCATCGATGAAGGTGCATCTACATGCATTATGTCCAAAACAGTATGGAAAAAACTTGGTTCCCCCGAACTCATCCCCTCTGCCATCACCTTACGAGCTGATGACGAACGACCATCCTCTCCTGAAGGGCTCTTCCAAAATGTCCCCGTCAAACTCGGGGGCAAGACTATTCTCATCGATATCGAAGTTATCGATGCCCCTCTCGATTATAATATCTTGTTCGGTCGTAGCTACATGTACGCTATGAAGGCAATGGCATCTTCCATCTTTCGGACAATGATGTTCCCTCATAATGGGAAGATTGTTACCATTGACCAAGTCTCACATTATGAGCCTAACCCATATGACAACATTGATAACATTCTTCCTCTCATCCACACAAGCCATGACGCATATCCACACGTCAAGATGGGTCCTAGGATCTTTAAAGATCCATCCTTGTTAGGAACATACCATGGAGCACCACCACTCATGCATCCTTCCAATCAAGTGTGTGTCATATCGTCTAACGGAACTCACACAGAGGATACCCTTCCTCCTACAGAGACCTTTGTCATATCTGACGTCCCACTCGTCATAGAAACCCCTCCTCCAGAACCTCCTAGACACTCGTCAACCTCGCCAGTCCACAAATCCACCTCTCCCCAAGGACATGTTCCAGTGTGGGAGACAGTTCCCCAAGCCATCACTCAAATTCCCTTCTTTTACCCTCCACCGGGTATCGAAGCTTTTCAGGTAGCCGCCAGGCTCACACTACCTAATATGGTGTTAGAAATCCCCGTGTGGTATTTACACCCACCAGAGATGGTCCCTCGACCATCCCTTCCCCCCCAGAAAGAAGGAATCCCCATGACAATTCCCATTCTTACTCCAACCACACCCCCACTCACTAACCCTCCTGCCACAGCTGGGGGCAGGAGAAAGAAGAAGGAGCCCACAACTCCACTTCCTCCACGCATCCCACCACCTTGTGCACTATGTGAGAAAGAGGGCCACCAAACCAACAACTGTCCGTCGCTACCAGAATTACAGAATTTGATCCCACTCAATCAAACTCCCCCAACACCCGCCGCTACCGCTAGTCCTGCCACTACCACCCTCCCTTCCAGTAGTAAAGGGTTGAGTACCAAATACGCCTATGCTATATGTTCCGAATATGGCCATTATAACCACCATTGTCCAGCACTACCACGCTTTCGGCAGACATTAGCCGCAGTGCGCCAGAACTTCCAGAGCAACCCCAGTCCTGCTACGTCCTCCTCAACAAATATCACTGACATCTGCTATGTCACCACTTCAGTTAATGAACCCATGAGATGCCCTTGCTCTCTCTGTGATTCATTATCTCATTTTACATACCAGTGTCCTATGATCCTTGAATACAGGCATCGTCAATTGACCCTGCTTCACCGACCCGCAGAGGCGATAATTGACATTACCTCGTCACTAGAGGATCTTCATGTCATTTCTCCCTAACCCGAGGCACTCCCAACGCCTCCATGGTTCTTAGATGAAGTATCTGAGGATTCACCCCCCAACTCCTCTGCTCATTCCCCTACGGACATTTTACACCCAACCACCATGGGTACCCCTCAATACTTCAATATATGATTTATGTCGAGTGAACCCTCACCATCTCCTAACAATGTTCCCCCTGCTTCTTCACCAGTGGGCAACCACACGACCACTATCATCGAGATCACTCCTCATGACCCCTTGTATTCCCGGCGATTCCAATGCGATGAAGAAATACTCGAAGAGTTAACCCACCCAGACTCTCCCTGGGATGCGCTACACCATCGCGCACTCTTCTCTCCACAGGAAGCCTCCATGACTCCTCACCAAAACCCCATTTACACGGTCGAAACCAAGGATTTTATCCCATCAGGGCCTATCGACTGGTTCAAAAATCCCATTCCTGCCCCTGACGCTTTTGAAGAAGGCAACATGGCCAACATTTCCCCCACCATTAAAATTGACATTTCCATTAAAAATGGCATCATCGAAGAAATCACCATTGGAGCTGCTTGCACTCCTCAGGAAGTCGCCGCATATAAAGCCCTCTTCCAGGAATATAGGGATATTTTCGCCTGGTCCTACATGGAAATGCCTGGCCTCGATCCCTCTATTTTCGAACATCGCATCGACACCTGGCCCGACATTACACCAATTCACCAAAAACAACGATCGCTACATCCATCCAAAGCCATGGCTATCAAAGCCGAAATTGACAAGTTACGCGTTGTCAGGTTCATTTACCCCATCGCCTATACATCATGGGTTTCCAACCCTGTACCCGTTAACAAAAAACAGGGCACTATCCGCGTTTGCACAGACTTTCGCGATCTCAATCATGCATGTCCCAAAGACAACTTTCCAACGCCTTTCATCGATCAAATTATCGACGACTGCGCGGGCCATGAGGCTCTCTCCTTTATGGACGGATTCTCTGGTTATAATCAAATTCAAATTCACCTCGCCGATCAATATAAAACTGCATTTACTACCCCGTGGGGTACTTTTGCATATCGTGTCATGCCTTTCAGCTTAAATAATGTCGGTGCAACTTTCCAGTGAGCTATAACATACATCTTTCATGATTTGGCCCACATCATCCTTGCCTACTTGGACGACCTCACAGCTCGATCCAAGAAACGCACCCAGCATCTCGATGATTTACGAATCATCTTTCAACGGTGTCGTTGGTACAACATCCACTTGAATCCTCTCAAATGTGTGTTCTGTGTCACCGCAGGGCACCTCCTCGATTTTATTGTTTCCCAAAGCAGTATTACCGTGGACCCCCTCAAAGTCCAAGCTATCACCGAAATTCCACCTCCCCGAAATTTACGACAACTTCAGAGTCTACAAGGCAAAGCTAAGTTTCTTAGACGCTTTGTACCAGATTACTCCATACGCGCACACGGTTTCCTTTTCTTACTACGTCACGACATCCCATTTCACTGGGATGACCACGCCCAACAGTCATTTGACGATCTTAAAGCAGCGCTTTCAAATGCACCTTTAATTAGTGCACCTGACTATAATCGCGACTATATCCTCTACGTATCAGCATCGGCTGTATCAGTAGCTGGCGTCCTTGTCCAGCTCGGAGATGAAAATCGTGAACATGTCATTTATTACGTTAGTAAAAACCTCTCAGGGCCACCCTTGAAATATAAACACGAAGAGAAACTTGCTCTTGCAGTTGTCCTCGCAGTCCAGAAACTGCGCCATTACATTCTGCTTCGTACCACAAAGGTCGTCGCAGATTCCAACCCTATGCAGTAATTGCTCAGCCATCGGCAAGTTAACGGTAAATTTTCTCGATGGATCGTTATCCTTCAGGAGTACGACCTTGAGTTCTCAACACCTAAGAGTAAGAAGGCCCTCGTTCTCGCCGAACTTGTCACGGCCCTCCCCTCTGACACCACTAGTGCCCCCGTCAACACTGACTTTCTCGATGAACATCTCTTTTACATCACTACAGATGATCCTTGGTACGGCGACCTCCTCGTCTACCTCCGAACTCAAAATTTTGGTAACCACCTTTCACGCGATGATCGTCGACGTATTCGCCATCAGGCCCCCCGCTACCTCCTCATTGGAAAAGTCCTATACCGACGGGGCATTGACACCATTCTTCGTCGATGCCTAACTATTGACGAGGCCGATAGAGTCTTAAACGACTGCCACAGCAGTGCCTGTGGGGGCCATCTTTCGGGTATATACACTGTTCAAAAGATTATCCGAGCCGGGTACTTTTGGCCTACCTTGTTTCATGATTGCATTCATGCCGTGAACCGATGTGCACAATGTCAGCTCTACGCCAACAAAGCCCGTGCTCCCCCCGCTCTTCTCCACCTTGTCATTACTGCCGGCCCTTTTTGTAAATGGGGCATCAACTTCATGACTTGTAATCCCCCCTCCAGCAATGGTCACAAATACATTATTGTCGTTGTTGATTACTTCACCAAATGGGCAGAAGATATGCCCACTTTCAACAACACCGCTGACACTGTAGCGTGTTTCTTGTTTAACCACGTCATATCCCACTTCGGAGTACCCCTCCAACTCATTTCCGATCATGGAAAACACTTCGAGAATGAGATCTTCATCGAACTCTCATCTCGGTTAGGCTTCTCTCACGAGTTTGCTTCACCATATTACCCTCAGTCTAACGAACAGGTCGAGGCAGTTAACAAAGTCCTCAAGACCATGTTACAACGCACAGTTAATAAACATAAAACCAATTGGCATCATATGTTATTTTCTGCGCTATGGGCTTACCGAACGGCTATGAAAACCACTACTAGTTTCACACCATTTCATTTAGTCCATGGGGTTGAGGCCACTCTTCCCATTGAGTGCGAAATTCCCACATTACGCACCGCAATTGAGCTATTACCTGACACTACTCCAATGGAGGAGCGCTTGCTGAACTTGGAGTCTCTGGATGAAGATCGTCGATCTTCCTTACAGAACAACGAGGTAGCTAAAAAATGATCCAAGGCTACCTTTGATTGCCATGTCAACCTTCGATCATTTCGCGAAGGCGACCTCGTCCTGGCTTACGATATTTCTCATGATACCTTTGGCCATGGAAAATTCGAATCACTTTGGCATGGCCCATACATCATTCAACATTTCCTCACCAAAGGCACATATATTATGGCCTCTCTCGAAGGCCTCTCTCTCAAAGAACCCGTCAACGGGTTATACTTAAAGAAATTTTACGCTTAAACATAGTCATCCTACTTTAGGTTATTTCTTTTCTAGCATTTTTAATCTTTTTTCTCCTTCCCTCACGTCTAAACTATCCTTTGTGCTATTGATAGATGCTTCCTCCACCAGCCTACCACATCAGTTACGCCGACAGTGCCAGCCGTTGGACACAAAATCTCACTTCGGCTGCTTGGGATCTCTACACCCCCTCACATGAAATGCTCCATTCGAGTAGCATATGTTTGGGGTCAGCAACCAACAACCAAGTCGAATACAATGCCGTCATTGGCCTCCTGGCCAACGCCCAACATCATCGTATTCATCACCTTAGTGTCTTCCTCGACTCTCAACTAGTCGTTCTCCAGCTCAACAATGTGTACTGCGTCCATGATCCTTGCCTCTTTCGCAAATACCTGCAGGTTAGGCTTTTATCTCGACATTTTGATTCCATTACATTTACACATATTCCAAGACAATTGAATCAAATTACAGATAACCTAGCTAATATTGTGTTAGACTGGAATATATCACATCAAGCTACCTCTACACATGCATAAACATATCAAAACCCTGTCACAGCATATATATAGAATAGACATCATCAAAACATTAAGCAAAAACATGTAAACACCACATAGATCTCAAAAATGTATACTCATGTATATATAAAGGTCCATCATGCCATCCGAATGTTTACATACAAAAATACAAGTATCTGCAGGCCAATGCAGCACCTCGGTACGAAATGGGCTCACCAGCCTGTAGACAAAAAATATATATCTATATCAAGTACATCAGAGCACCACTCACGGTGCCTCTAGCGCACCACCGCCTTCTCCTCCCTCAGGAGGTGGCGGCCCACCACCACCTGCCCCAAGAGGTGGTGGTCCCCTCCCTGTCGGCCCTTCCTGCCCCAACGGCAGTCGATCAGTCATCAGCGCCATAGCCACTGCTATCCGTCGTACTATGGCCCGCCATGGCGGCGACACCCCCACACACTGCTCCAGGAAAGTCTCATCCTAGATGTGTGACCATAGGCCCTCCAGCATATCCTGTAATACCGTCTCTAGACGACAGCGTATGTCCTCAAAATCAGCTCCGACCACCGTCGGAGGAGCATGTGATGGCCCAGCACGAGGGTCATCAAATCGGCGCCTCCTCGCTGCCCTCTAAGGCTCAGCTGGTCGCACCACGGCATCATCATGCCGACGTCTCTCTCCCAGCGGTGGTCTCTCCGGCGCTCTCTGCAACTCCACCTCACGCCCGTGAGGTGCCACATCTGCACATGAAAACAAACACCAGATAGTATCAGCATCTATATCACATACATAAGGCATTCTATCTCAAAAAACACAAAACATACATATCAACATCATCAAATCAACATACCTCGATGGTCAAAAACCTCCCCTGGAGGTAGCACCATGTTCGGGTCATCCCGGAAGTCAACCCCGGCATAGGGGTACTGAATTATCACTTGCGGCATCTGCCGCCATACCTACGTCACCTCCGCAGTAAAAAAGTGGCCACCCTCGCCACCACCATGACACAACAACACGGTTGACCACTGCCTCAATCGTTGCTCATGCGCCCCAGGTGCACCCAATAGAATCCTCGAGCACAACATCGGCACCCTCTCCAGGAACCAGGCCACCAAAATGGACCCGAAGGCAAACTCACTCGTATCCGTAGACCGACAGTGGTCCAGCTGCCCTATCATCCGAGCATGCAGAGTCAGTCCCCAAGCGAACTGCTCACCAGCCAGTACTCTCCCCAGCACCAACAACTGGCCCCCACTGATCCGCTGGGTCGCCAGTGACCCATATACTCTCATGATCATCGCTGCTATACAGCGATGAGCCAAGGCATCTATCGACCCAATAATCACAACCGTCCTGGACATAAAGTTCAGACCCAAACAATATCTCCAGACAACGGTCGCTAGGATCAGATCCCTCGGTAACACCGGCTCCGCCGGTAGGGCAACACCTCGAAACGGGAGCCCAGTCAAGAAGTACACATCCTCCACCGCAATGAAAGGAATCTGCTCTTCTCGCACAAGGAAGCAGTGGAGCTCAGGACTCCACATATGAATCAGGAACTGTAGGAGATACTCCTGCGCCCATATCAATGGGCACTCAAAGAACTTTAGCAGCTCACAGGCTGCCAAAGTCGCTCGCACACCTGGGCCCTCAATAGACACAGCGTCTCGTAGCTGGGACCAATCTCGCTCTCGCCAACCCACTGGCATCGTGCCAACTGTCCACCTGCAGCCACAACAAAGAGTCTTATATCAGCCCACGAGACCATTAACAACATCACAAACATCAATTTTACACCCATCAACTTTGCCTCTAAGGCGTGGTTGTTTTAACCCACAGGTGCGCACGCATGCGCGCCTATTCATCACACAGGTGCGCACGTGTGCGCACCTGTTAGCTTCGCAGGCACGCACGTATGTGCACCTGTCCGCTTCACAGGCGCGCTCTCAGGAGTGCCTATTACCTACACAGGTGCACACTGGTGCACGCCTGTCCACGTCACAACTGCGCACATATGCGCAGTTGTCCAGCCGACAGGCACGCACATAGTGTGCACCTTTAATTCCTACACCGGCGCCCCATGTACGTCTATCCGGTTGGCAGGCGCGCACATATGCGTGCCTACTTCCAGATAGCCCGCGCACGTGGGGCCCACACCCACCAAAACTCTCTGTACAGCCCTCCGTACAGCCCCTGCCCAAAAAATGGAATCCTATTTCTATGCAAGATGATCAAACCACTAACTTGAAGCTCGCTAATCGTCAATCGGATGCCTCATCCTCCCCGAATCTCCAAATCTCCTCTGAAAACTGCTCGTCCAGTCACTATTGCAGTAGGTACAAATGAGGTGGCAATGTGGTCCCTACAACTATATATAGGCCTTTTGCCAAGCTTCCACTCACCATTCTGGGAGCCCACGGTGTCCATTTTTCAATCCGTCTTCAGCCACGGGATCAGCATCCCGTCATCTACATCACAGCAGTCCCTGGGTCTCTTTTCATCCTGAGCCCCCAGGGTGCCTTTTTTCATACCCTGGTCAGGTACGCATGTGCATAGTCACACTTATCAAATACATGCTCATATCTTCGATTCTCTTCAGATATTGTTCAATTTGGGTATTTGGTTTTCATGTGTGCAGTTACTTTCTCATCATACATCGACACAACCCCTTCAGGTATATACTCATCACTGGCATGTAGTCTTTCCCTCTGTTTCGCACTTACATTTCCAGTCACACCCTCTAATATTT
>ML836178.1:0-47304 GCA_009831015.1 Picea engelmannii
ATTAAACATATAGTGATGAGAAAGGACGTTGTATACCTTGAGGTGATCAGATGAAGTGATAATATGAGTCTAAATACAGGTGATGAAGGGTATAACAATGGAAAAAAGTATGAGCAAAAAGGTACAATATGTGGTCCCAACAGGCGTGGAGGTGGAGAGACGTGGGAAGGGCGCAGCGTGGAGGGGTCTACGTGGAGGAGGGAGCAGCGTAGATGTAGAGGGAGGGACGGTGGTGGTGAGTGCGCGCGCGAGCAGGGGAGGTATGGTGGAGTGGGGATGGAGGTATGCGCAGGGAGGAGAGGGTCGAGAGGGAGATGGGAGGTGGAGCTGAGCGGGAAGGGAAGGGGAGGGAAGGGAAGCGAAAGGAGTGGAGGTTGGAGGGAGGAAGACGCGAGCTGAGCAGGGAAGGAGGCGCGCGTGAGGAATGGGGTAGAGCGCGCGCGTGAGCAGGGGAACGGGAAATGGGGCCTGGGAATGGGCGTGGGCGAGAGGGATGGTGGAGGAGGGCGAGCTCGGGAAGTGTGGAGGTGGAGCTTGCAGAGGAGAGGAGGAGCTTGATAGTGGAGAGAGGGTGGTGGTGGCGCCCGGGTGGTGGATGGGTGGCCAGCCATCCCCAAAATTAATTAATTTTTTTTTTTTTAACTTTGCAAATGTGGGTTTTTGGACAATAAAAATGGACGGGAGGTTTTGGGTTCAAACCCCTTGCCCTCCATTTGAATTTCTGGGCAACTCTGGGATTTTATGGGCAAAGGAGAAGGGGGAGGATTGGGGTTCAAAGCTTAGGGCTTCCAATGACATGCCCAGGCTTGCATATTCAACAAATAACTCAGAATCTTTTAAAATTTTAAAGGAGCCATGGAGGCTTGGGCCTAGTGCCCAAGAGGGGTTCGAATCCCCTCCCTTTTGCATCTTTTGGCACACACATAATCCTGAATTTAGCAACCAGCAAACAAACTGAACCAACAAGAAAAATGAACCAACAAACAACATCACACTTGAACCAGGTAGAGCAATACCAATTTGAAGGCAAAAACACAATTTCTTCATGCAGGATCTCAACACAACCAGCGAAATTTTCCTTGGTTTTTGGAATTAAGATTGATGGGTTACCTAGTTAACTGTTTGAAAACTGCTGCATAGAAGCTGGCTGCAACTGCAGCCATAAAAACCTCCCTCTGCTGTCATGAATCCCTGTTGCAGAGCTCCGCCCCCCCCCAAGCCAAATTGTCAAAATGGCTTGAGAGAGGGGAGAGGGGGGTTTTGAATATTTTAGTTTTTTTTTTTAAAATCAATTTTTCCCAAAATTTGCATGAGGCTACATGGGTTTTGAATTTTTCAGTTTAAAAAAAAAAAACATTTTTTCCCAAAATTTGCATGAGGCTACATGCCTTCTCCCCCATTTTTCAATTTTCTGAAAAAAAAAAAATTAAATTATATATATATTTTTTAATATTTCTTGGAAAATGTGCAAGTCAAAGTTGACTTTGACCCTGTAGCCACTGACTTAGCCCAAAAATGTTGTCTGGTGAGACAGAGTCGGAATTAGACGTAGGGCACGTTGTTGGAAAGGTCTCGACGAGACCGTCGGGAATATGTCATCACCAACTTGAGATAATTTCACCTCAGCCCTCAAATTCGGCCCGGAACAATGGTCACTTAAAACCCCAGACTTGCTGGTGGGCCCACCTGACACCTAATCTTGCGAAAGGTGCCAAATCGCCATACGATATCCAATCGAGGAAAATGAGGTACCGTCGAAAAGGGATCGACGAGTACTTCAGCGAGGTGACAATAGATGTTTGTGTTGGGGTCATTAATGACCGCCTTAGCTATTATGAAACCCTGCCATGCGAGTTGGTGGCCCCCTTTTGCCAAAAATCATTGACCAACTTGTGACAGCTCTAATCGAGTCATCCGAGGTCGGAATGAGGCAAATGAGAAGTCATTGAAAAGGTATATGAGTCTATTACAGTGTTGCATCTCTGAATCTCTGATTTAGAACTCTTTACCCACCAATTTTAAACCCCGAAGCACTGCAACCAATTTGGTGTCTGAAAGTGGTCATGAACTTGCGAAAGCTCGTTCTTACCAACCGAGGGTTGAAACCAAGCACGGGATATACTGTTGGAAAGGTGTCACACTGCCCTACACTATTTTTGGGTTTGATTTTCCTTTCGAGACCACAATTTGAACAGAATCAGACTAGGAAGTCACAATTATTGGTTTTGGTCATTCGGGTGACGTTGACTTTGTGTCCCTCGTATGGGGTCATACGGACTCGGAATCAGGCTCATGATAGCCCGTTGGAAAGCTTATCTTGATGCCTACCACATGAAATTATTGTAATTCTTTAATTATGAGCATATTCTGTATTATTATTTGCATAAGGACCTCATCCCCAAGGGACCCACCTAGTGATAGACAAAGGGGACCAACGTTGAAATTCTTGTAAAGTGTGTGTTTAGCTCATGAAACCTGAACCGAATAGCCTTGACATGAGGAAGAAATGTCATGGGAAGGACCACAACTCCCTGAAGGCAACCAAATGATACTCTTTCAAGGGCAGAGGCCATAGTAACTATGAGCCCCACCACTGTCTTCGACTAGAACCATAGCACCAAGGGGCGTTTATGGAGAAGTAACTGTGTAAAACACCATGTTGAGCCCAGAGCAGATTTTTGGGTCAACAGGTGTTAGAATTATTTCTCGTGGACTATGGTCCACGCACAGTCTTCTAATGAAAGGTCATGTGAGTTGTCCCTACACATGGTATTAGACTTCTTTCTCGTGGACTATGCTCCACGCATAGTCTTCTCCACTATGCGTAGGATTTGGGTTGGCAACGATTTCCTTTAGAAAAGCTCCACGTGCACCATAGAAACTTATCACAGATCTATGGTTGCACACTTCCACACAGAAAAATGACTCCTTCACACTAGGTGACTTGCTTCCTTTACTCCACACGAGATCCTTCATGTAGATCACTCTCACAGTGGACTCCTCAGCATGCACGTAGATCTGCTAGCAACAACTCACTCACAAAACAGTTTCACACAAAGAGTTGAGACAAAAACGTCTCACACACACACATAACAAACTACTCTCCTCTCCACATTATTCCTGGGCTCTCTCGTGAGGGAGTTACACCGAGACCTGCTCTAATACCATATTAAAACGGGAGAGTAAAGTATTGCACACAAATAATGAATTATAGAATATATGAATATACTTTACAATACATTTGGACTCTATTATATAGAGTGCATAGGTTGTTATCAAATCTAACTTATTCCAAATACGGAAGGATAAGTTGAGAGAATATCTCAACATCACACCAAACAAGGATCTCACAAATCCAACTCTCAAACAACCTCCTAAGAATAAGATCAGACAACTCATGTAGAGATTGACTCTACTTCTCAATACATTATCAAGCATATTAGATAAGTAGGAATTATATATTCCAACATTCAGGAGTGCCTAAGACCATTATGAGAAGGTGGGTAACTAAGCAAAGACACAATTACTTTTGATTATGAATTTCACCCATTGACAGAGGCATATTTTTGTGAAGGTTTTTGTCAGCTCTTGTGATGATGTAGTGGAGGTTGGAGACTTGCCAATAAGCAATGTATCCTCGCGCATTAAGGGAAAGTAGAATTTCTTTGAATCCTTTGAAAAACTTCCAAAACTAACAATGTTTTCATAGAGTAGTAACAACCAACCAAGGTTTTACACATAAGGTTAATGGTCAATCCTCCAAGGCACTTGTATTCAAGGAAGGAATAATAAGCAAACTTCCTATTTGTTGTCAACTTGGTATTTTTATCTTGAAAAATAAGAGTTATTGAGTTATTGTCAACTTGGTTTTGAAATGAAGAGTCATGGAATCACTTAACAACTCACTTTTAAATTAACAAAAATCACTTGATTTGTTGATGTCATAATCTTTTACCTCAATTATTTTGTTGGACCAATACCATCTTAGGAGCCCTACCTATTAGAAGGAATGCAAATGCATTGGAATTGGTGTACACCTAAGAGGTCTCAATGTGATTCTTCTTGAGGCAATGGAAACACTCATATTAATTGTAACATGTCATGGTTTCAACCTCAACTTAATCAATTGTAACTTGTCATGGTTTTAGCCTCAACTTAATCAATTGTAACATGTCATGGTTTCTACCAATGTTGTGAGACTTGGTGAAGAATTGCAAGTCTTCCCAAGGTAGCTCTGGAACGAGTACCGAGCACCAAACTTGGCCTGAAACTCGCCAACGATCAAACTTGTCAAGACTTAGTTGAAACATGGAAAAATTATGCAAAAATAGCCCATAAGTTGGCCAACATTGTCATTATTATTTTTTCTGCACAAAAACTTCTATGTTTTGAATCTTTTAATTTGCAACGTTTCGTTGAGTTTTGACGTATTTCCAAGTTTTGCCTAGTCCCAAGTTAACCGAGTTTTTCCAAGTCCAAATCTTTAACATTGGTTTCAACCTCAACTCACTCAATGAAATATAACTTTTCAGGGTTTCAACCTTAGCTTAAGTTGTCATGGTTTCAACCCGGACTTAAACAATATTGGTAGAATCTCCCATATGCCATTGTGTAATGAATGGTTGGAGTCTAATGCAAAGGGGTCACGACCCCTTGCAATGTCACACACACAATGGAATTTCTCCTCAATTGTTATAAACAAATTCAATTCCAGCGTTAAACAGACAACCACCATAATATGTGATTCAATTGTAAACAAGCGTAAATACAACACAATAATAAATCACTCAATATAAATAACCACACAGTTCTGCAATTCAATTGAAAACAAGCAAAATTACTACAACAACAAATATGTGTTTTTTATAAAATAGATTGGCCAAGCTCTCGAGCCTCCACTACATTCACGATGCATATGCACAAGTCTCTGGGATCCACAACCATTTACACTACACAAATTAAATCAAAGGAGAGATAAAGGTCCTTTGTTTATTCACAAAATCCATATTTATGTTTATGATTTGTAGTTTTTGCCCTTACTAATACCCTAATTGTTCAAATTCCAAATACAATGCTTCATATTGCAATGGTTGACAAAAATTCAATAAGGACAATAAATATTTCACTACATTACAATTATTACTTTTTTAAAATCACAAAATAGAACCAAAACTAAGCAAATGTAAGAAAATGTGTAGGATTGCTACAGTGCCAAGCTCCTACATCAGACTCCCTTGCTTGGAAAATGGAGTATATTGTTCACAAAGTTGTTGATAAAACAACAATTGTTGAATAGCTGTATTTTCTTTCTTTTTGTCTTCTTTCTCTGCCACACCCTATGCTACTCATCCCTCCTTCTTTTCTTTGCAACTTTCTTATTTCTCTTTGTAATCTGCAATTGTAAGTAAATCTTCACATTTTAGCTCAACTTTGTCATCTTCTTCACTTGGCTCATTTTCATCATGATTACCATTGTCTCTTCCACAACTTATTGCAACTTGTCCACCTTTGGCAATTGTTGTAATTCTTTCCCATTGGGGTTCACTACCTCAAATTGCTCCTTTTGAATTGTGTTTACGCCCTACCAATCCTCCCTCTTATACATTGTTACCTTTATCTCAATGAACTCCAAAATGCTTGCTTCTCAAGCATCTCCATGTTCTAGTTTTCTTTCACTACAACCACTCGTCCGCTATAATCATATTCATCTTGTTGTTGTGTTGTTTCATCTTTACTCTCTACATCAACTCTTTTTGTTGCAATTGTTGCATCTTTTCTTTGGTCTACTCCACCTTCTTTTCTTTTGCTACACATTCTACATCACTACCAACAAAATCACCACACAAAACATTATAGGATCCAAGCATTCTCATCCGCCTCTCTTTCACTGTTACATTGTTGTAACATCATCCCCTTGTAACTCCACTACTGCAAAACCACACTCTTCTGCAATATTGCCTTTTGTTGCAACATCACTCCCTTGCAATTCTATTGTTGCTTCTTGAGTTTGTTGTACAAACTCTTTTTCCTCATTTTTTTCCTTGCAATTTTCTACCGCAAATATTTCCTCTACACTCTCCTTTAGCATGTTATCCACAACATGCACCTCGCTTTCACAATCAACACTCTCTACAACCACATTAAAGAGAATTTATTTTCTTTATCCTCTTGTTGTTTGCTCTTGTGCTTTCTCTTCATTTGCACCTTCTCAATTCTCAAGACTAAATGATAAGCCTCTTCTAATGACCACATATTCTCCGCAATTATCTTCCTTTTTATGGATATCTTCAAGCTATCTAAAAACTTCATAATATTTTTCTTACTATCTATCACAAAACTAGCTTCATGGCCACTTTGAAAAATTCATCAAAAAATTACTCTACACATCTATTCTCCTGCTTCAATTTATTTAATCTTCTCTTCATTTTCAAAGTATAATTAGATTTGATGAATCTACCTCTCAAGTTGGTGACTATCTTCTCCCAATTATGGATTGTGTCTCTCTGTCTCCATTTTTTATGCCTCTTTCGTTGCACCCACCAATCATATGCATAACTCCTTATTCTTCCATATAGAATTTTCACTCTCCAGGGATCTCTAATCTCATTGCACTCAACATATTGGTGTATTTCTTCAATCCACTTCATCAAATCTTCTAGGTTTGAACTTATATAAAACTTTGGCATCTCCGTTTTCATTTGTTGTTGCTACACATTCTCCTCTTAAACACTCTTTTGAATCACTTTATTAATTACCCTTCCCCTTTGTTGTGCCAATTTGAAGGCATCCATCCTCCTCATCATTTGTTGCAAAAACTTTGCAACGTCTTCCACTACCTCTGAACCAACATTCTCTCTTATGGTTCTTCCTCTCACTACAAAAATTCATTTTCCTACCATGCTGCAATTTTTAGTGCAACTTGTGCTCCCTCCCTCTACAATATTCACCACAAATTTATTTTGTTCTTCTGCTACAACATCCATTGCAACATATTTGCAATGTCCTTTAGTAGATTCTTCCACACCTCATCCTCCATGACCTCTACACAAATGTTCTTCAAGATTGGAGTTGTGTCTCTTCTTATAATGTCTACCAAATCCTACCACTGGAGGTGTTCTTTATTCACTCATTCTGATAACTATACCCAATATCACACCTTCATTGGAGTCATCTACACTTTTACTCTTTCACTGTCACTGATGTTTCATAGCGTTTCTCCTCTTCTCATGGAAACAATTTTACTTCGCTCCCCCTCTTTCGCTTGAATTGTTTGATCCTTTCGAATTCTACTTGCTTTGATACACTTGATACTGAGGGGCCAAGACCCTCTACAATAGCTCAAACACACACCAACATTTCTCAATGATTACTATAAATAAATGCAACTCCAATATTAAATAGAGAACCTCCATAGTGTCTATGACCCCAAAACAAGCATCCTCAGAAATCATGTGTGGGAAACAAATATCCTTAATTGGGACTCTTAGAGAAAATGCCCCGGTCGAGGGTTCCAAATGATTTGTCTGAGCCTCAATTGCAGGGGGATGGATAACCCCTCAAAAAAGTTGGACGTAAAGAGATTAGCTGACAATATCAAACCTTCTATTATTATGTAGCAAGAGACAATGATAGATGGGGAGAGAATCACTCAAGAACTCTCTAAACTACTAAGTAATTGGGGCTTATGTTTTATAGATGCCATTGGGATATCGGGTGGGAATGTGACTAGATGGAATAAATGCGCTTTCACCCTCACTAATTGTTGGGCATTTCCGACAAAACTAGGGACCTCCTTTTTCTCTTTGGATCTAGGGAAATATATCACAATGTTGAATGTTTATGGGCCTTACATGTACAGGGTGGACTACTGGGATAGAGTTTTCAAAATGGATTGGTTGTGATAGTGGGAGACTTGAATTTCATCTTGGGAGCATCCGAAGTTTGGGGTTTGATTGCTCAATTGGATCCTCTCTCTGGTTATTTCATTAGAAAATTGGAAGAAACCGGTCTTTTGAATATTGAACTTTCTAAACTATCTCCCACCTAGAGTAACAAGAGAGTTGAGGAAGCCATAATTGGTAAGAAGCCCAATAGGTTTTTAATTTTCGAATCCTTCTTAGATGAAGTCATAAAGATCAAACCATGGGTCACCACTGGGGGGTACTTTGATCATAATCATGTGGTGTTAGAAGTGACCCTTACAATAGAGAAACCGGTCAGACCCTCCAAACTGAATCTAGAGTGGATGAATATGGAGGATTTTGTGGGAAAAATCAAAGTTGTTTGGAAACCTTATAATGGTAATCTAAGGTAATATGCTTCCATTCAATTTCACCAAAATTTAAAAGAGACAAAAAAGGTGGTTGCTAATTGGGCAAGGGACAAAATGATGAAAGATGATAGGGTTCTCAGAGAAGTAGAGGAAGCCTTGGAGGTACCTTACAATAGTGAAGGCTTTGGGTAATTGAGTGACGAACATAAAATCAAAGTAAATTCACTAAAAGATAAAAGTAGGCTCATTCTTTTGGAAAAATAAAAAGAATGGAGACTTCAGAGCAACGCATTATGGTTATAGTCTAGTGATTGGAATACTAAATTCTTTCATATGTATGCATATTGTAGAAAGAATATAAACTCTGTTTGAAAAATTGATAAGGGAGATGGTACATAGGATACAAATTTCAAGGACATGGCTTTTGAAGGTGTAAAGCATTTTTCCTCCTTTATCAAGGAAGACACTCGTGATACAATAGAAAAATTGATCAGGTTGTCAAACACATTCCCTAGCTTCGCCAATGAGGAAGATAATTAGGCCCTAATAAAGGAAGTTGGGAAAGAAGAACTGTATCAAACTCTGTTGAGTTTTCAAAGGGACAAAATTCATGGGCCTAGTGGACTACCAGTGGAATTTGTCCTAGTCTGTTATGAATTTATAGAGGAATATTAAGGAAGAGTGGTGGAGACTACAAGAACTCAAGGAAAAATGCAAGAGCCTTCAATACAACATTCCTAGCATTGATTCCTAAAGAAGATAATCCTAGCACCTTTGAGAAATTTAGACTCGTCTCTTTATGCAATTGCATATACAAAATCATCTTAAAGGTCATTGCTAGAAGATTGAAAAGTGTTCTCTCAAGTGAAATCTCAAGAGAGCAATTTATAATCTTAGAGGGAAGACAAATTCATGAAGTATTTGGGGTAGTTCAAGAATGCATGCATTTAATAAAGGTCAGAAATCAAAGATCGATGGTAATGAAAGTGGACTTGTCCAAAGCTTATGACATGGTAAGTTGGTTTTACATGAGACTTATTCCAATACATTTAGGCTTTTATCAACAATTTGTTGTTTGGATAATGAGTTGCATTGCCTTACTATATTTTGTTGTTTTTTTAAATGGAGAAACAACCCCTTTCTTCAGATTGAAGCGGGGCCTCAGAGAAGGATGTCCCCTATCCCTCTTTCTTTTAATAGTTGAAGGCTTAAGTAGGATACTTAAAGAAGCAAAAGGAAATGGTTGTATAAAGGGGGTTCCCATTGGAGTTTCATGCAATATCATTTATAGATGATATTCTAAGTTTTTTGTAAAGGTACCAAAAAGATCTTTGAGAAATTCAAGGGTATCATGGAGTTATTTTGTAAAGCAACTAGAATGGTCAATAATATGGAAAAATCTGTGATGACCTTATGGGGGATATTTGAGCAGGAAAATAACTGTATTACTCAACTATTTCCCTTTAAGGTCATGAATCTTGAACATGGTTTGAAATATATGGGCTTCTATTTGAAGCCAAACCAATATAAAAATTTTGATTAGTAGTTGTTGATAGCGAAAGTGGAGAAGAAAATAAACACTTGGTGCAATAGATGGTTGTCTAAGGGAGGTCGTCTGGTTTTGGTCAGTTTTGGAAGCAGTTCCAGTATATTGGATATCGCTTTCTTGGGTCCCAAAAGGCGATCTAGAAACCATTGGGAAACTTTGCTACAAGTTGATATGGTCTGGCGACCCTAAAAATAAAATTATGGTGTTGGCCTCATGGAAAAAGTTGGCATTACCAAAATCCTTTGGAGGATGGGGCCTCAAAAATCCTTTTCTCTTTTCAAAGGCTCTTGCTAAAAAAAACTGTGGAGGCTAATTCAAGAAACATGTTTATGGGCCCAGGTAGTAAGAGATAAGTATATAGCCCCTAATATAATGGAGGATTGGATAAGAAATCCCATTAAACAACATAATAATGCCTCAATAATATGGAAAGTTGTTATATATGCTTGCCATCTAGTTGATTTGGAAAATTGAAAAAGGTGTTAAAATGAAAATCGATTGTGAACCCTACGTAGGGAGCAAAGTTATGCACATACTTCGTCTCCAGATGATTTAGGAATTAAGGAACAAAAGTTGTTTCGATCTCTGATAGGTTGCAAACTAGGCAAGGACCACTACTTGGCACCAATAGTAGTTAACCTGGGAAGAAATTGGATTGGGGGCAAAGTATGCAAAGGAATGGAAATGATGCATAGACCTCTCGATAGTCAACAATGTTACACTCAAGGAAGAAGAGGACAAGATAATTTGGTCATTGAATCTTGTTGGAGAATATGTTCCTAGATTAGGCTACAAAGCACTAGTAGAATAAGGAAAACAAGACCAATGGATCTGGTGGTGGAAAATTATTTGGAAATTAAAATGTCCCACTAAAAACAAGATCTTTATGTAGTTGAGTTTACACAATGAGGCTCCCACATGGGATGTTCTCCAGAAGATGAATTTTATAAGGCCAGGATGGTGATATCAATGTCATCAATAAGAAGAAACTATTGTTAACCTCATGCTAGAATGTCCATACTCGAAGGAGATATGGAAAGATATAGAGAGTTTAATAGGAATTGGGAAGTTTTTGGAAGGAAGAAGTCTCCAAGAGGCCTTTAGAACCTGGTGCAGTGGAAAGGAGACTTCCAAGATCAAATAACTACCTCTCAACATAGCTTAAGGAGTATGACTTGCTGGAAATCTAAAGTTGTTGGAAGATAGAGACACCCCCCCTCAAACATGTTGTTCAAGTCATAAATATTTTAAATGCCTATGCATAAGTGCAGGAAAAAACTATTCCTCATAGAGAAGGTGAAGTGGAAATAAATAAGAATATCCCATGGGCCTTTTTCGATGGTGCTTCACAAAGGAACCCTTCTAAGGGAAGTTTAGGAGGAATTATATACCTATCTTTAGATCACAATATTTATTTTAAAGATGGAATTGGTCAAGAAACCAATAACTTCTTTGAAATGATGGCTTTAAAGTTGGTTATGAAATTAACACAAGCGTTTGGTGTAACCCAATTACATTGTTTTGGAGACTCAATGTTGATTATCCAATGGATGCGCAAAGAACTTTCTCTTAGGAACTTTACATTATGACTCTTGTATGATGAAGTTCTCAATCTAATTACATCTTTCTCATATACATCTTTATCTCATATTTTCAAGGACAAGAACAATGTTGTAGACAGGCTCTCAAAAGTTGGAGTTGGGATGGACTGAGGAACCTGGATTATTATAGTAATCTAGAATGGACATATCTTAGAATATAATCATGAACCATGGACCTAGCTTCGGTATTTTTAGTATTTTATCTTTTATTTTGCATAATGATGGACTTTCACAGACCATTGGATGAATGCTTGATGTACTACTTTGATTCCTTTTTGTTTTTTGAAGAGGCTACAGATGTAACTGAATAGAAACAAAGTTCAGTTTTTTTGTGATGATGGATTGGACATAGGAATGTCATGTAAAAGGATTAACAACACTTATGAATGCCATGGGCATCTGACCATGTATTTTTGTTATATTAATAAAAATATAGATTTTTTCCTTGGAAAAAAAACAACCTCGACAATGTACATTTAAATAAAAAACAAACATAAATACACCACAATAATAAATCACCTGCATAAATAACCACATAATTCTACAATTCAATTGAAAACAAACAAAAGTACCACAACAACAAATCTACACTATTTATAAAATAGATTGGACAACCTCTCAAGCCTCCATTACATTCATAGAGCCTATGCGCAAGTATCTGGAATCCACAACCATCCACATTATACAAACCAAATCAAAGAAAAGCGAAAGACCCTTTGCTCATTTACAAACTGCATATTTATGCTCGTGTTCGTTAGATTTTGGCCTTACAACTACTCTTCTAATTCCTAATATAGTGCTTCATATTCCAATGGTTGAAAAAAATTCACTGAGGACAATAAATATTTCGCTACTTACATTTTTTTTAATCATAAAATGGAACCAAAACTAAGAAAATGTAAGAAACTTTGTAAGGTAGCTATAGTGACAAGGATGCTCCTACATTAGAGCCCAAGGGAAAAAAAATCCAACAATAAAAATAAACTCCAATAAGCCAAACGTGATATGGGTATGTGTAACATCCCCAACCACCATGTTGGGCTATGCCACTTAAAAATGTCTCTTATTAGCTCTGATAGCAATTTGTAACAACCACTGAGTAATTTTGGCCCAACCATTGCTATGTCCAAACATTATATGGGAAAACCTAGCCATGAAAAGACTTCATTGAAAAGTCATATCTTTTCAGAAGAGGGCCTACTTCTTAATTTTCCCTTTTAAATTTACAAAAATAAATTTTACATCAAGTAAAACCCTAGAAGGGTGACGTCATGCCCTAGAAGGGTGACGTCATGCCCTAAAAGGGTGACGTTGGGCTCTAGGATGTGACGTCCAAGCTAAAGGTGTGGAACGTTGGGCCTCCGAAGGCCATGCGTCACCCTCATATAGGCCAAATTCCATGTCAAGTGCCTCATCCACCAATCCATCAAGGGAACCATCAAAACCCTAGCCCCTAGATGACATCATGGTCCAAGTGGGTGATATATAGGCCTCCAAAGGCCAATGTTCATGGTGGGGGCTCATCATCCATCCATGCCAAAGTGCCTCCAAAGGCAACATCCTCCATCCTCATAGTACAACGTCCATCATCTCATGTGCCCTAGACATGGGGTCTAGCATCCATCTCTGGGCTCCAAATCCCCTCATGAAGGTTCGAACAAAGTCATCTCCCCGTGAATACATGTTCATAAAAAAAGGTCTTGTAAAGACAAGAAAATACACCCTCCAAGAGTTCACAAGTCACAAGTATCATGCCAAGTAAGCCATATCTAGTACAAGAAGCACCCAAACATGTGCATCAAACCCCCCTTTTCAAATTAAACAAATGCTCAAAGACCTTATAAGTTTTTCCTAGTTTAGGTATGGGAGGGGTGTCATGATTCCCTATTGGGTAAGCCAATCCCCAAGTTGAGGGATGTTTCCCAAGAGGAGCCTATCTAAGTCATGTAGTGAGTGTGAGGTGGATTTTGAGGCAGGACTTCTAGGTACGGGGTCCTTGACATACAAGGGTTCATATTGTCTCATTTATGGGTGCCTTTGTAGAGGGTGTGTTGCATCCTTTGTTTTCAATGCAACCTTTTTCCAAGCCCTTTTCCATTTAATTTATTAGAGTCTAAACATTGAGTACTATATGCAAGGGAAAGTAAAGAGTATCACAATGCCACTTGAAGCTAGGATACATTGAGTTCCATGTGCAATGGAAAGTAAAAGACATCGCAATGCATCCCCTCGACGAGAGGGACTTTTATTAATTATGTGATTTATTTTTCAGGTCCTTCATTTTTTTGGAGAAGCATTTCATTGTTCCCAGTTCCTCGGGGAGAGAATCTAGAAGGACAACGATTGGATTTTATTTTTTTCCAACTACAACACCTTTGGGCCTTCAGCCCCGTCTTCCCATGAAATGAGGTACAATCCCTTCTTGGGTCAATGAACCCGAAAACCCAAAAGATAAGGAAATTGGAGGGTAAAATGATGGAAGGTGGTGAGTATGAAAGGGATTGGTATGATGGCCCTTCAAAGAACCACCCAATAGTAACCTTTTTATGAGGGTGACCTACTTACTAGGAGACCATGTCACTCACCAAGGTGAAACTAGGCAAAAGGTATAAATTCCAAGCAAACATTCCATAATCAAGAAAGGATTCTTTGCAACATGCTCAAATGCTTCAAATATTAAAATGACACTTATCACGATACCAGATTCGTTACGTCATGAAGCAAGACTTTTTGTCTTCTTGGGTCAGGATAATGTGTTGGATGTTTCTCTACTGTTGGTGATGAATGATGGCATGATAAAAAATAGGAGGGGCTTTGCGAGCTCTGTTGGTTAATCTGACTCTCGACACTCCATGTCTACTACCTCTGGGCATCAAGAGATGATATCCTTAGTGACCCCTAGTTTGAGGGGGTAACATTGACCAGTTGTTGTACTCCAACTTCTTCATCCTAAATTGCTATTTGTTGGTGTGATGTATCTGCATCCTTGTTTCTTGATGAGCCAAGTGGTGGAAGCATCCTAGAAGTGGTTGTAGTTTACATGTGAACTAATTGATTTTTAATGTTCCTGAACAAACACTTTCATACTTTAGCTTTGCAATCTCCTTCTTCTAGACCAAAATCACCTCTAGAATCAAAGCAATTTCCTTGTCTTTTCCAGTTTCCCTTTTTTGAAATTGATCTTTTGAGCTCCTTTATAGTTGCACCAACAAACTTGTCATTAGTATTGTCTATGACATTGAGTTATTATCCTAATTCTTTTAGTGTCATGTAACAAGAGATAGACATGAGGGTTGTTCAAATTGGTCATATTTAGGATAAGTTGGAGCAAATGCAATATTGTTAGGCCTAGTTGGAATCTAAGGTATATCAACTATGATTCCATAAGGTGAAAATTTAGGTTAACATGGAGCAATGCCAATAGTGACATGTGTAATTGCATTATAACCTAGTGTTGACACATTCTAAATTCTCTTTACACAAGTTGTTTATGTATAAATGTGTTTATGTCCTCTCTTCACATGGATCACATTTTAATGCTCTCTTATAATGTGTTGATATCATCTAGCTTATAATTGTTCAATGGTTTAATGTTTCATTGATAGAAACATTGTTATGTGTTGGTGTTTGGTCATTTAATTACACAATCTATTGTGTTAAATTATGTTCTTACTTTACATCGTATCCTTGTAGTACATGTATAGATATGAGTCTAGATGCATCTAGATTTGGATGTCTTGACAAAGATTGTAAGAGAAAGGAGAAGGAAAATCACACTCCTTAGTTAGCTTTTACTCTTGACTAATATGGTGTAGCACATGGCTTACAATCTTCCATATTAATCCTTTGTAATAGATCCAAAGCATATTTAGGTTGAGAGAGAAGGACATTATCGTCTATTTACAAAACTTAGACGCCCAAAAAGAAATGTAACAAACCAAGGTCGGGGATGGGCCACCAAATGATGGATTTTAAGGTCCATCTTGTAGTTGATATGACACTTTTTTGTGGACTACAACCTGCATTACTTGTGAAAACAATATGGTGAATATGAAACATCTTGGGTTATGCATATTAACTTTTATGAATGATTGATTTTTTGAGTTTATGTGATATACTTTAGTTTAATTATGTTTTTTGATGAATTTATGCATTATTGAGGTTGTGGGCGAATGGTTGGTACAATCAAGTCAAAAGGTGATCTCCATCAAACTCCACATGAGAGAAAAAGGGGATCATGCCCCATCTATAACTTCCAAGGGAGCCTATCATTCAAAGTACTCAAGTCACTCAATCAACCAAACCTCATTCTATTTGCTAGTTGAGAGTATTCAATTAATAAGGGAAAGTTAGGCCCCTGAAACAAGGATCCTTGATTCTAGGGATATTAGACACAAGTACCCTTTCATCAAGAATTAATCAAAGATCTAGTTGTGATTTTTAGTATAAGTAGAGCTAGGATGAAAGTAGGAACAAGTCTTTTATTTTATTTGGTACATTACTTTCATAGGTGTTCAAAGTGCATTCAAATTGTAGAAGACACTATTGTCATGAAGTTAAATTTTTGAATAAAGAGCCTATATTTTCATATTTGAGCACTTAGTGGTTTCACTAAGGGTGGTTGAGGTATTCTTAATTATGTAGTAGTTTACAATTTCTTTTGTAGTTTCATGCAATTTATTACAACAATTTTATTTGTTTCATGTCATTTCAGTTCCAACCATTTCAATTTTGCAATTTAATTTCCTATTTATTGCATTTCCAACTCTTTGATTTATGGTGTTCAATATCTTAATTAATCTCATTGAATTTTAAATAATCATTGGTTCACATTATTATAAGATTGGATGATCTTGTGCATGTTGTCTTCCTTCCATATGCTATGCTCTTTCCACTACTATGACAACGTGTCCGACTATGGGTTTCCTTCCACTACATTTCTCAAGAGGGGTCATATTGCACACATCTTTGGTCAGAATCATGTTTAGAAGGTAACTTGAACAACAAATAACCTCTCCCAAAAATCTAGTTAACATACCTTCATCCTAAAGCAAACACCATGCCATTTCGACCAAAGTTTTATTCATCATTTCAACAAAACCATTTTGTTTAGGTGTGTAAGGTAGATATCTTTGCTAAGAGATACCAATATGTGATAAACAACTCTCAAATTCCTTGCTCACATATTCTCCTACATTTTCAATCTCAACTTTTCACAGGTTGGCCACATTACTTTTCAACAAATGCTCTAAATTCCTTGAACTTTTCAAATACATGGTCCTTATTCTTCAAGAAATATATCGAGTATACATGGAAAAATCATCAATGAAAGTCAATACATACCTTGCACCGACTAATGATGGTTGGTTCATTGTACAAAGATCACTATGGACAAGTTCCAACTAGGTCTTTTCTCTCCATGGCATTCTAGTCTCAAAGACTTGGTGATGCTTGCAAAGCACACACCCTTTGCATATACCATTAGGAGGCACCACCCTAGGCAGTCCATTAACCTTATTAAACTTCATAATCAATTTCATACTTAAGAATTTTAGATGTCTGAGTCACTCATGCCTAATTCTGCTTCAATTGTCAGTTCTACCTATGAGTGCAGTCGACCATGGATCCTGCTTATTGAAATCACATAACTTATATAGTTTGTATTTAGAGCCAAGAACACCCTCAACAACATTGTTATAACCATATATTTCATAGTATCACCTGGTGATTAGAATTTCTTCCTCTAGTCAATTTTATTGTAAATAATGTTTTATTTTGCAAATGATTTACAAAAAGAAAAGAATAAAGAAAAAGAAAACGAAAAAGAAAGAAAGGATAAAATATAAAAAATGAAAAGAGGGTATAAAAATAAAAATAAAAGAGAAAATATAAAACCCCATGAAAATAAACTTCGTTTGACTCATATTGTATAATCTTGATCAAATCTTTTAAATTTATATTGTTAGGTTAGTGAGTAAATTTGGTCAAACAGTCTAATCTTGGCCAAATTAGTTAGGTTAGTGAATAAATTTCGTCAAACAATCTAATCTTGGCCAAATTAATTAGGTTAGTGAATAAATTTGGTCAAACAGTCTAATCTTGGCCAAATTAGTTAGGTTAGAGTAATAATTAATCCAACAGTCTAAGTTGGATTAATGTGTTAGTTGATTAGGTTAGGAGTTAAGTTAGTGTTGTCTATTTCAATAAAAATTGTAAAAATATTGATAAAATACCTTTTATTTGAGTTAATTTGGTGTTTTTTAGCCTAGGAAATAACACCTTGGTGAAAAAATAATAAAGGGGAAGCCTAGTGCTACCCACCGCATGATTTTATCCTAAGTTTCTAATGGATGTGACTATTTGTCGTGATGCGACTAAAGGGCACACAACTTCTATCGGCGGCATCCAGCAGCGCCCAGATCAACGATTGTCAGTGCTTTTCGGACCCCCCCCGCGAGCTTTCTGCCTTTAACGGTGGGGGNCGGGGGGGGGGGGGGGGGGGGGGTCTGGAAAAGCAGTTTCCTCAGCACAGGCCCCACATAACGTGTCAACCTCTCATCATTTCAGACCCCCCCCCTCCAGAATCCTGCCTAACCACCTACCCAAAACCACCCACCTCACTCTGCCACTATACCCCACTAACTCTTGTCACACGTCACACCCCTCATACCCGTTGGCTAATCAATTCCTTCCACGTGACTGTTATTCGTCCAATCACCATCCCGCGCCATAACGAACACCTCCATGCACTATTTAACCATGTTTTCTTCACCATTGCTACACTATTCGCAGATTCAGACATTGTTGACATCGCGTCGAATCTAGTTTTCGAGCTAACTCCCACCAAGATACGTTGTCGACAGGCGCCATTAATCCGGGTAACTAAAATCATCCATTTTTCACCCTCATATCTCTGTTATCCATGGCTCCCAAAGCTAAATCCCATAAAACATTTGAAAATCTATTTCTTCCCCCTTCCGTCGACCTGGATCGTGTTCCCCTAGAAGACAAAGACTATAGAATTATAGAGCCGAAGTGTGAATTCAAATTCTTCGAATTAGGCTTCTGGCTAAAGGATATTTTCTTGGATCAAAGTGATGGAATTGGGCTCTGGGAGTCCAATTTTCCCCTATACATGTTTCCCCAGAGCTTCCATTTCCCTGAATTTTCCCTTAAGTGTCAAGCTCATTATCTTCCCGGCCAAAGGGTCATCGTATCTTCGTCTGGTGAAACCTTGTTCACCATTACCCCTGAATCGATCAATCAGATGTTACATATCTCTGGAATTGACTCTGCAAGCCCCTTCTCTGTCGAAGTCCTGAATGATCTCTATTAGAAACTCTCCTTTCCCCAAAGAGCCCAAATTTTCGAAATCTTTCTGCCAGAAGATGCTCAGTTGCCTAAGAAAAACCCTCCCTACCCATCTTCCATCTTCTCTGTCAGGGCAAACCAAATTATTTCCACCCTCTGTTACCTGTTAGGATATTTTTCGGATGCATGGGTAGATGAAACTATCTTAGGTTTTCTATCCATTTTCTCCACAGAAGAAAAAGCCACAGTCAAGTTTGATTTCAGTCAGTTTTTGGTTGACAACATACATGAGCAGTTTTTCAGATTCTCAATAGAAGGAATGTTCAGGTATTCATCAATATTGGTGTATCTATTCCTGTTCTTTCAATCATATAGATTCTCATGTGCTCTCCAGAAATTGGATCAGGAAGGAAATCCTCAATCAATGACTTCATGGACCTCACTAGTGAGGAAAAATTCCACTGAGTTCATCTTTAAGGATTTCATTGATCAGTTTTATCACCTAGTGGTGTGCATGCTCAACAACAGAATGGAGCCAAGAATTAATGAAGAAGTCCAGAGAATTCCTCACCTCTCTGACTTGGCCAAAACATGGGATTGGTATCTGTACTAGAACCATACTGAAATCAAAGTATATGGATGTGAATTGCCACCATACAGACTGCCAAAATATAACCCTGTTAGGATCTTCGCATTGGAATATATCAGGTAGATGTTAAACTTTGATGACATCCATTTTGTATCAGTTAAGAAGAAACATCAACTCAGAATCAAAAGCCAAATTGGTTCTTTCATATGCAACAACAAAGCTGCAGGAGAAGAGGCTGACAACCTCTTGAAACAGATGAACTTCACTAGGAGCTTCACATGGAATTATGACCCATTCGGTGTCATATCAGAACTCAGGGTCAAATAAAAGAGCACTACTTATGCTCATGTACCCAAGCCTGAAGTGGAAAAGTATGTGAATCAGATAGATTGGAAAGAAAATACACTGTCGGAAACATAAGAACAACCTCCTCCTGTCACTGTTGCACATACCAAAACTCCTCAACTACAAACAGAAAAAATAATGACGAAAGAAGTTTCTCCTTCAAAGGTGCCAGTTGGATATTTTCAAGTTTACAGAAAGAGGGCTAAAACTAGTCACACACCAGACATTCTTAAAGAAGGAGAAACACAGTCCACCTTAGTCATGGAGGGATCAAATTCCTCAAAATTCTCAGGCAGTCAATTCATAGTGTCCACATATTCATCCAAGAAACAAACAGACACTACTCTGTTAGCTGAGTCCTCTAATGAGCCAATAGGGTCAAACATCTTTGACAAATACAAACATATCAAGCAGATGAATGAACTCCTGAATAGCAGTACATATGCCTAGTTTTGGAAGCAGACCTCTACTTCCCAGCATAGACTACTGTCAGCGATTGACACAGAAAAGGGAAGAATGCAAATGGCATTCCTACAAGCACAAATCCCTCATCCCAATACAACTCTGACTACAAGAAAAATTCTTTTGAGTTTGATGTGAAGGAGGTCCATCTAGTGGACCAAATGGACATGCACGGGTAAACAGGGGAGATGATTCTCTCCACCTTGACGAACACATCATTGACTGCTTCAAAATTACAGGTGTTTCTAAATAACATCCAATCTCAATTGAAGCTGGAGAAGATATCCTCTTTTGTGAAAGACAATAAGATTAAATATCTAGAAGAGTTAGTGCTAAAGATTGGATATGATCCATCGAATGTCAAGGCAACTGAAGAATTGTTGAAGAAGAAAAATGTTGATATAGCCTCCTTGAGAAAGAAACTGAAACTTCCAGCCATTGAGGATTCACAAGCAAAGGAGATGGTTGAAAGTGAAGGCCACAAAGAGGAGATGTTGAAGCTGATCATGGAGCAGAATGCACAGATAAAAGAGATGGAGGCTGAGTTGGAAAAATTGATCAAAGAGAAAGAACAGAGTGTGCGGATGGTTGTTGTTCCACTGGAGGCAGTCCCTCTGACAAGAGTTAGTGCAACAGCAGCAGCTGCAGTAGTAGAGGTTCCATAAGTTATCCCAGTGAAAGTTCCATATGCTTATGAGAAGATGGTGAATTCTATGAAAGACATGTCCCTTCAAGGGGAGGAAATCAGAAATTTGCAAGAAGAGGTAAAAAGCCTCGAAGATCTAAAGTCCATGTTCCATTCCAGCTATCATGCAGAAATTAATAAATCTTAGAGACTCAGTCAACAACTACAACAGTTGCAGAATGAGACTGTCATGGCCAAGACACTATCTGAGGCCAAGGAAAACACCTAGATGGATATCAACAAGTCTATGGCAGAAATATGGCCATTCATACAAATTATTTTTGAACAACATGAATTGGTACAGAATGCCATAGAAGCAATTGAAAAAATCAAAGAAGAGCTAGGATAAATACCTACAAAGGCCATTGAGCTCATCATGTTCCTAAACTCTAAGAACAAGAAGGAGTTGGAAGCTATGGAGATTGAAGATAGGACAGAGACCATCCTTGAGGTCAAGAAGGTCTTGACCAAGAAAGTTTTGATGTTGCATTTAGAGGAGAAGGCTCAGGTGATGGACATTGGAGTTCAAAGATTTTTCAGCAAAATTGAAGTACTACACAAGAAGGGCCTCCGTGGACTGCTAGTGATAAATGACAAGCTCATCACTCTGTCAGATTACAAGCAAAAGATCAGTACAGTCGCAAAGGATGGTTCCAAATTTGCAGGTATACAGGGAATCATTACTAGCAAGGCTTTCCTAGAAACATTATAGTTGGACCTGAGCATCCATCATTAGATAAAACATATTTTCATTACAAAGCCCACTTTTTCCAAGTACACTGAGATGGACGAGATATACAGAAAGTTCCTCAAGGTTTCCATCCCTAGTAAAAAGAGATGGGAAGATTTGTGTTCTTTACTTGACTAAAAGTGATGAGGAGTTTCGAGTCAGCATGGAACAGACAATCAAGTCAAAGATTATGAGTCATCAACCACTTCCACAAAATCAACACCAAGGATCCGAATAGATCAACAACATTCCTATATTTTGTAATTTAAGATATAGTTAGTTAGATTTTTTCTCCATAATATCCTGGTCATTTATGACAGGATCAAATGTAAATTATTGTATAAATATGTTTTCCTTCGAAGTATTGAGGATTGATTTTTGCACCCAGGAGCTATTCTGTAATTTTTTCAAAAGGATCGACTAGTAATAAAATAGGCCAATTTATAGGATTCTTGTGTCAAATTGTTGGTGATGTTTCTCTTTCTCTTTTAAATGTTTTGTTATGCTCTGTGATCATTTATGTATTTCAGTTTCTAATCATTAAAAGGAAGTCAATAGAACATAATTTATCTTGTATACTCTGTCTCTGGTCTTTTAATGGTCTATATGTTTTCATCTGATATTGAGTAACGAAATTCTTAACTGCTCCTTTTCCTAGTGGACTCCCATGCCTTTTCTGTCTTATTCACCTCATTAAATCTTAATATATCCAACAATTTTACTACCTTGCCCTGTGAAGAAAACCTCATAAAAAGCTGAATCTATTTATGATCTTTAATATAGACCCCATATCCCAATGGATAACTAACGCATTCTTTCAACCAACTATTATAAACAAACAAACAATTCAGACTGTCACAACTAGCCTAACATCTAAAAACTTAAACAAATATAAATCATACAGAGAGATCCCTCTCTGAAACTAGCAGGGCTAGATCCCAGTTTCAAAAGTGGTTTTGATAGTTACCTCTCTCAATTTCTTCTACCTTTGACAACCTCTGGGAATTACAGAGTGATAACATAGTGGCGACCATACTGGGGAACTGAACAAATTTTCCAACTTTATGAATTGTCTTCCTTAGATAAGAAAACTTTATTTCTGAACAATCAAAGATCTAAATTTCGAGAGATAAATGTTCAGAGGTTGTTAAAATTTGTATAAAGTTAATTAGGTTTCTAAAGGTTTAAGTTCTGGCTCCAAAAAGAATTCATATTAGATCTCACCCTGATCCAGAACCTGTAACAGTAGTAGATAATCCAGAAAAATTAATCAGAAAAAGAAGCACAACAGAAAGTCAAGGGAGTAGTAGTCCTCTTCCTAGGGCCACTTCTCTTCCTGAGAAGCTAGTCTCAATCCAAGACATCCAGTTTGATCTACCTTTTGAGCAGAGCCTTTTTAGAACCAAATATGATAGCTTTGTGGATGAAACAGTCCTAGATCAAGCCATCCTCCAACCTAGAACCCCTGAAAGACACTCTCCCGAAGTAGATCTCGATCAACAAATCCTTCAAGACTTCGAGAAATTACAAGGTCTAGCATCAAACTTTGATCAAGCTTTGCATAAAGCTTACTTTCAACAGTCTGTTGAAATTTCTGCCCTTTCCATCTCTGCAACTTCTATTAACCCCCAAATAAATCATCATGCATATCCCAGCCCTACTTCTTCCACATATTCTATCACTTCTCCAGTGATTGTACAGGTTACAGTCCAACCTAATACAAGAGTTTCTGGTAACCAACCTCCTCCACCAATCATGGCAGCAAGATATGCTCCCCTGGTTTTGGTTGCTCCCTTACATAACATGCCCCAGGATTATCAAACTAGGATTCCTCGGTTTGATGGCACAGGAAGCCTTAATGCACAACAACATGTGGACAAAATGAATGACTTCTTCGATTTACAGGAAGTAGATGAGGCAGATGTCCTAATGAGACTCTTTTCATAAAGTTTAACTAGTGATGTTAAGAAATGGTTCAAAGCCTTAACAGTTGCTAGCATTGTTGATATTGCTGCCTTTCATCGATATTTTCTCAATAGATGGGAAATAAAGAAAAACCCACTACAAATCTTATCTGAATATGAAAATATCAAAAGAAACCAAGGGGAAAGTGTACAAAACTATTGCACTCGTTTCAACAATATCTATAATGCAATTTCTACTAACATTAAACCTCCTCAAGGCTTAGCTTTGATTAATTTCCCTGATGGATTTGATGCTGATATGTCCTACCAATTGAGAGAAAGAAACAATGCAACTCTGGAAGATATGCAAAAATGTGTTTTGAGTGTTGAAGCAAACTTGTTGGCTATGAGATCTTGGCAAAGAACAGAAAGGAGAATCACAATCAAGGAAGAACCATCCACTTCCACTGCAGATGCCAAAATATATTCCTTGGTTAGAACTATGGAAAGAATGATGGAAAGATTAGAAATCACTGATAGGAACCCACCTGGAGAGAATCAACCTGCCCCTCAAATCCGAAATCCCAATTTTAGGAGAAATCCTCCCCAGATCAGACAAAGAGAACCTAGAGAACAAAGAGAACAAAGAGGCCATGATCAGTAAATTAGGCCACCCTTTCAGGAAAACTATGTTGTTGAGGGGGAAGAAACTATTAAGGGACTGGATGACATTCACATAAATCTTATGGGAGTAAATGACAATGATTCCATCTTTCTTACTCAAGAAGAACATGACCTTTTCCTCCTTTCACAGACTGAAGTAGATGAGGAAGAATCAGAACTGTAAGCCTTCAAAAACGCAATAATTGAATTTCATAGGCAATACAACTTAAGAAGTAAAAAGTATAATGACATCCCAACCAAGAAAGCTTCTGAAATTAAGAAAACCTCAGATACTCTTGCCAAGAAAGTTCATGAAAAGAAAAACTAAGAGGCCCCTACAAAAAGAATGCATGACTCTATACCAAAGACAACTCAATCTGAGGCTGCCTCCACCAGTCAACCCAATCCTACTACATAGAAGAATGTGGATGAGAAATTAGATCTTCACAATCAAAACAAAACTCCTACCACATCCAGTCTGGAAAGTGAATTGGTCAAACTTAAAATGCCTATTCCTCTGTCAGAATTGATGAACAAGAATGATTATAGATCACAAGTGATCAAAGCCTTGAACATAGAACCAGGAGTAGGTACAGACACAGTGAACATTGTTGATGATCAACCAGAGCTATTGTTTGGGCTTGAAGTTGAGGGAAAAGATGAAGGTGGTTATGTTCCTCCTTTTTACATTAGTTTAAATATTCATGATAAGACATTAGACAATGCCATGCTAGACTCTAGTGCTTCTCATAAACTTATGCCTAAGGTTGTGATGGAGAAATTAGGGCTTGACATCACCAAGCCTTACAAGGATTTATACTCATTTGATTCGAGAAAAGTTAAATGCATAGGTCTGATCAAAGACTTGTGTATTACCTTGGCACAAATCCCAGCCAAAAACATGGTAATGGATATTTTTGTTGCAAATATTCCTCCAAAGTATGGCATGTTGTTATCTCGATCATGGGGAGCCAAAGTACAGGGTACCCTACAACTGGACATGTCCTATGCTACCATCCCTTTATTTGGTCAACAGAGAAGATTGTACAAGGAGACATTGTTGAAATACATGGTCAGTAGTCAAGAGAAACCACACAACTACCCTTATACTCTGTTCATTATGATCTGGACTCTTTTATTTTATATAATGATGGTGACATGGATAGTCAAATTGCACAATTGGAAGATGGTGCGTATAACCTGGAGGAAAGCAAAGCCACCCATGAAGAAGATAAAACAATGACAATACAAACTGATGAACCAGTAGAACCTCTCTGGAGTTTAGATTTCGATGGTGTTGTAAGTAAAGAAGGAGTTGGAGCTGGAGTGTGGGTGTGTAATTCAAAAGCAAGGTATTCAGAAAGCCATTCTTATAAATTAAATTTTCAGTGTACCAACAATATAGATGAATATGAAGCATGAATGCTTGGTCTAAAATTGTTAAAAATCTTGGTGCCAAAAGAATTTCAGTAAGAGGTGATTCTGAACTTATTACAAAATAGATCAAAGGTGAGTACTCTGCCAAACACCCAAGACTAAGGGCCTATAGAAATGTTGTTTTCGATTTTTTGCAATGTTTTACTGAATATGATTTGCAGGTGATTCCCAAAGGCCAAAACATACTTGTTGATGGATTGGCTACTTCAACAACCACTTGTAAAATACCATTTCATCCTAATCGCCAGTACACAATTGAGGTGAAATGCAGACCTGTTGTCCCAGACAATATTAGGTATTGACAAGTGTTTGGTAATGATGAACAGATTGATGATTTTCTACAATCCAAAAATGAATTTAAATGTGCAAATATTGATGTAGATAGTGATAATGAAAGTGTAAATAAAATAGATTTCGAAGAAATAAATGAAAAAGAAGAAAACTCAGATTTTTTGCAATTAAAGGATAACATTATGCCTAGAGGGTTAGTCCCATTGGAAGAATTGTTTGATTTCAATGATGTAGCTAAAAAACCAAAAAATGAACTTACTGGAAAAGATGTTGAGGATTGTAATATAGGGACTGATAAGGAACCAAAAATGATTAAATTGTCCAAATCTTTACCTCCTGCTCAAAAACAAAAATATATTGAACTGTTCAAAGAATTTGTAGATGTTTTTGCATGGAGCTATGAAGACTTGAAATCCTATGATACTAGCATTATACAACATAAAATTCCTATAAAAGAAGATCATAATCCTTTCAAACAAAAACTTAGGAGAATTAACCCCAAGTTGATGCCTTTAATTGAAAAGGAAATAAAGAAAATGTATGATGCCAAAATCATCGTCCCATTAAGGTTCTCAAAATGGGAGTCCAATTTAGTTCCTACCAGAAAAAAGAGTGGAGAAATCAGACACTGTATTGATTTCAAAAAGCTTAATGAAGTCTCCCTTAAAGACAATTATCCCTTGCCCAAAATGGATCATATTTTACAGAAGGTAGTTGGATCCAATAGAATTTCTTTGTTAGATGGATTTTTTGGCTACAACCAAGTCTTAGTCCACCCTGATGACCAAGAGAAAACGATGTTCACTACACCTTGGGGCACTTTCACGTATGTGAAAATGCCTTTTGGTTTAATGAATTCTGGTGCCACATTTCATAGAGCAATGGACATTTCTTTTGTGGATGAACTTGGAATATTTATTGTCATATACCTGGATGACATAACTATTTTTTCAAAAACAGATGAAGAACACTTACTCCACCTTAGAAAAGTTTTTGAAAAATGTAGGAAGTTTGGAATCTCACTAAATCCCAAGAAAATCTTGATTGGTTTAGAGGAAGGTAAATTATTAGAACACATCATATCTAAAGATGGAATCAAAATAGATCCTAGCAGAATTGAAGCCATTCAAAAAATAGACCATCCAAGAAATATAAAAGAATTGCAGTCTTTCATAGGAAAAATAAACTTTCTGAGAAGATTTATCCCCAACTTGGCAAAACTTCTGAGAAACATAACAAACATGCTGAAGAAAGATACAAAAATAAAATGGACTTTAGAAGCAAAGCATTCCTCTGATCAGGTGAAACAGGCCTTGACACAAGCCCATGTTCTTGTCAGTCCTGATTATACCAAAGATTTCCTCCTATTTTCTTTTGCCTCTAAGCATACCATTACAACAGTCCTTTTGCAAAAGAACAGTGAAGGCCATGAACAACCTATAGCATTCTTCAGTAAATCCCTGAGAGATGTTGCATTGAATTACAACATCATGGAGAAACAAGCTTTTTCTTTGGTGAAAGCAATTAAATATTTCAGAGTATATATTCTCCACTCACATATCATTGCTTATGTTCCTAATGTTGTGGTGAAAAATATTCTGACCCAAGACAATCCAGATGACAGAAGAGGTAAATGGATTGTTGTGATCCTCGAGTATGATATTGAGATCAAACCAACCAAGCTTATCAAGGGTCAAGAATTAGCCAAACTGATGGATAAGTCAAACTTTCATGCTTTGGATATTAATTTTCTAGCTGCAGTTGATGAACAAGAAGAGTAGGTGACTCCACAAGTTAAAGAGGTTTTCTCAAACTCTCCCTGGTATGCAGACCTCTTTTTTTTTTGCAATCATCTACAAGCTCCTCCTGGTTTGACAAAGACTAAAGCTAGATTTTTGAAACTTAAAGCTTTGAAATATTGCATTTTGAATGGCAGTTTGTATTGAAAAGATGTTGGAGATATTCTACTAAATTGTTTGTTGAAACATGAAGTTGATAAAGCTTTGCATAAATTCCATGAAGGAGACTGTGGTGGACATTTGAATTGGAATACCACTACCAATAAAATTCTTAGAGTTGGTTTCTACTGGTCAACTTTGTTTGCAGATGTCCACAAGAAAGTGACCTCCTATCATGAATGCCAGATCTTTGAAGGCAAAAGGAAACTTTTGCCTTTACCCTTGAAGCCAATTTCAGTTGAAGCTCCATTTCAATAGTGGGGTTTGGATTTCATTGGAGAAAACCATCCACCTTCATCAGGCCATCACAAGTGGATTCTCGCAGCCACTGATTATTTCACCAAGTGGATTGAAGTTGTACCCACCAGGCAAACCACTGATGTTGTGATCATAATTTTTTTGGAAACTAACATTCTTTCTATATTTGGATGCCCCAGGAAAATTATCACTGACAATGTAGCAACATTCAAATCAAAAAAGATGATAGAGTTTTGCAGCAAGTATCAGATCACCTTAGGACACTCTACAACCTATTACCCTCGGGGCAATGGATTAACAGAGTCTTCAAATAAGAGTTTGGTCAACATTATCAAGAAGATGTTGCAGGACAATAAAAAATCATGGCACAACAAGTTGGTACATGCACTTTGGGCAGACATAATTACTACAAAGAGGTCAATTGGTATGTCTCCATATCAGTTGGTCTATGGAATGGATGTTGTCTTTCCTACTTCTTTAGGTGTTCATGTCATGAAGTTATTGCAGGAAGTACAGGTAGAACCAAATGACATTCAAAGAAGAATCAATCAAACTATACAGCTGCAACAGTCCAGAGAAGAGGTCTATAATCAAACGTAGGTGATTCAAGAGAATATAAAGAAAATCTATGACAACAGGTGCAAGGCTGATGACTTCAAATTAGGTGATAAAGTACTGAAATGGGACTCAAGGAATGAAGAAAAGGGCAAACATGGAAAATTTGACAATTTATGGAAAGACCCATTCATAATCCAGGCTTATAGAGGAAGCAATTCATTTTTTATCAAGGATATGGATGGAGCAGATCTGCTAGGAGGACCTGTCAATGGAAGAATGCTCAAGCATTATGTTTCTCAGGAATGAATATTTTTCTCACTCATCTCATTGTAAATACCACTTTTACTTTTATGTCAGGTGTGGGTGATTTTTATCAAGTGGTTGAAGCCCGAAGAGAAGGCCCTAAGCCACTGATCAGGATCACCAGATTTACATTTATAATAAAACAAATAAGAATGCAGAAAAAGTAATGGAGAAGAAGATTCAAGGCAACATGTAACTGGTTCTTGGCACCTCACAAGGAGAGCACCATCCCCAAATGGAGCCACTGTTACAACCCTATATTTCATAGTATCACCTGGTGATTAGAATTTCTTCCTCTAGTCAATTTTATTGTAAATAATGTTTTATTCTGCAAATGATTTACAAAAGAAAAAGAAAAAGAAAAGAAAAGAAAAAAGAAAGAAGAAAATAAAAGAAAAGAAAGAAAGGATAAAATATAAAAAATGAAAAGAGGGTATAAAAATAAAATAAAAAAGAGAAAATATAAAACACCATGAAAATAAACTTGGTTTGACTCATACTGTATAATCATGATCAAACCTTTTAAATTTATGTTGTTAGGTTAGTGAATAAATTTGGTCAAACAATGTAATCTTGGCCAAATTAGTTATGTTAGTGAATAAATTTGGTCAAACAGTCTAATCTTGGCCAAATTAGTTAGTTTAGAGTAATAATTAATCCAACAGTCTAAGCTGGATTAATGTGTTAGTTGATTAGGTTAGGAGTTAAGTTAGTGTTTTCTATTTCAATAAAAATTGCAAAAAGATTGATAAAATACCTTTTATTTGAGTTAATTTGGTGTTTTTTAGCCTAAGAAATAACACATTCGTGAAAAAATAAGAAAGGGGTAGCCTAGAGCTACCCACCGCATGATTTTACCTTAAGTTTCTACTGGACGTGACTATTTGTCGTGATGCGACTAAAGGGTGCACAACTTCTATCGACAACATCCAGCAGTGCCCAGATCAACGACTGTCAGTGCTTTTTGGACCCCCCAAGATTTCTGCCTTTAATGGTGGGGGGGGGTCTGGAAAAGCGGTTTCCTTGGTGCGGGACCTGCATAATGTGTCAACCTCTCATCATTTTGGACCCCTCCCCACCCTCCCCCCCGCTCAAATCCACTTACTTCCTACCCCCCCCCCTCCTGAATCCTACCTAACCACCTACCCAAAACCGCCCACCTCACTCTGCCACCATACCCCACTAACTCTTGTCACACGTCACACCCCTCATACCCATTGTCCAATCAATGCCTTCCCCATGACCGTTATTCATCCAGTCACCATCTCGCGCCATAACGGACAACTCCCTGCATTGTTTAACCCCGTTTTCTTTACCGTTGCTACACTATTCGCAGATTCGGACATTGTTGCCACCGCGTCAAATCCATTTTTCGAGCTAAATGCCACCAAGATACGCTGACAACAGGTGCCATTAATCCGGGTAACTACAATCATCCATTTTTCACCCTCAGATCTCTGTTAACCATGGATCTCAAAGCTAAATCCACTGAAACATCTGAAAATCCATTTCTTCCCCCTCTCGTCGACCTGGATGGTGTTCCCCTAGCAGACAAAGACTATAGAATTACAGAGCCGAAGTGTGGATTCGACTTCTTCGAATTGCACTTATGGCTAAAGGATATTTTCTTGGATCAAAGTGATGAAATTGGGATCTGGGAGTCGAATTTGCCCCGATACATGTTTCCTCAGACCTCTCATTTCCCTGAATTTTCCCTTAAGTGTCAAGCCCATTATCTTCCTAGCCAAAGGGCCACCGTATCTTCGTCTGATGAAACCTTGTTCACCACTACCCCCGAATCGATCAATCAGGTGTTACAGATCTCCAGAATTGACTCAACAAGCTCTTTCTCTGTCGAAATCCTGAATGATCTCTATCAGAAACTCTCCTTCCCCCAAAGAGCCCAAATTTTTGAAATCTTTCTGCTAGAAGATGCTCAATTGCCTAAGAAAAACCCTCCCTACCCATCTTCCATCATCTCTGTCAGGGAAAACCAAATTATTTCCACCCTCTGTTACCTGTTAGGATATTTTTTGGATGAGTGGGTAGATGAACCTATCTTAGGTTTTCTATCCATTTTCTCCACAGAAGAAAAAGTCACAGTCCAGTTTGATTTCAGTCAGTTTTTGGATGACAACATACATGAGCAGTTTTTCAAATTCTCAGAAAAAGGAATGTTCAAGTGTTCATCAGTACTGGTGTACATGTTCCTGTTCTTTCAATCAGATAGATTCACATGTGCTCTCCCAAAATTGGACCGGGAAGGAAATCCTCAATCAGTGACTTCATGGACCTCACTAGTGAGGAAAAATTCCACTGAGTTCAGCTTTAAGGATTTCATTGATCAGTTTTATCACCCAGTGGTGTGCATGCTCAACAACAGAATGGAGCCAAGACTTAATGAAGAAGTCCAGAGAATTCTTCACCTCTTTAACTTGGCCAAAACAGGGGATTGGTATATGTACCAAAACCATGTTGAAATCAGAGTATATGGATGTGAATTGCCACCATATAGACTGCCAAAATATCTCCCTGTTAGGATCGTTGCATTGGAATATATCAGGCAGATGGTAAAATCTGATGACATCGATTTTGTATCAGTTAAGAAGAAACAACAACTCATAATCAAAATCCTAATTGGTTCTTTCATATGCAACAACAGAGTTGCAGGAGAAGAGGATGACAACCTCTTGAAACATATGAACTTCACTAGGAGTTTCACATGGAATTATGACCCATTTGGTGTCATATCAGAACTCACGGTCAAACAAAAGAGCACTCCTTATGCTCATGTACCCAAGGCTGAAGTGGAAAAGTATATGAATCAAACAGATTGGAAAGAAAATACATTGCTGGAAACAAAAGAACAACCTCCTCCTGTCACTGTTGCACATACAAGCAGTCCTCAAGTACAAACAAAAAAAAGAACAAGGAAAGAGGTTTCCCCTTTAGTCATAGAGGTGTCAGCTGAAGATTTTCAAGTTTACAGGAAGAGGGATAAAACTAGTCACACATCGGACATGTTTAAAGAAGGAGAAACACAATCCACCATAGTCATGGAGGGACCAAATTCCTCAACATTCTCAGGCAATCAGTTCATAGTGTCCACATATTCATCCAAGAATCAAACAGACACTAGTCTGTCAGCTGAGTCCTCTCATGAGCCAACAGGGTCAAACATATTTGAAAAATACAAACAGATCAAGGAGAGGAATGAACTCCTAAATAGCAGTACATATGCCCAGTTTTGGAAGAAAACCTCTACTTCCCAACATAGACTATTGTCATCATTTGACACATAATAGGTAAGAATGCAAATGGAATTCCTACAAGCACAAATCCCTCATCCCAAGATAGTCGTTGACTACAAAAAAACTTATTTTGAGTTTGATGTGGAGGAGGTCCATCCAATGGACCAAATGGACATGCACAGACAAACAGGGGAGATGATTTTCTTCACCTTGATGAACACATCATTGACTGCTTCAAAATTGTAGGTGTCTTTGAATAACATACAATCTCAATTGACGCAGGAGAATATATCCTCTTTGTCCAAATACAATAAGATTAAATCTCTAGAAGAGTTAGTGCTAAAGATTGGATATGATCCATCGAATGTCAAGGCAGCTGAAGAATTGTTGAAGAAGAAAAATGTTGATATATCCTCCTTGAGAAAGCAACTAAAACTTCCAGCCACTAAGGATTCACAAGCAAAGGAGATAACTGAAAGTGAAGGCCACAAATAGGAGATGTTGAAGCTGATCATGGAGCAGAATGCACATATAAAAGAGATGGAGGCTGAGTTGGACAAATTGATAAAAGAGAAAGAACAGAGAGTGCATATGGTTGTTATTCCATTGGAGGCAATCCCTCTGACATGAGTTAGTACAACAGCAGTAGAGATTCCATCAATGATCTCAGTGGAATTTCCAGATGCTTCTGAGAAGCTGGTGAAGTCTATGGAAGACATGTCCCTTCAAGGGGAGGAAATTAGAAAGTTGCAAGAAGAGGTAAAAAGCCTCCAAGATATAAAGTCCATGTTCCAGTCCAACTATCATGCATAAATGCATAAATGTCAGAGACTCAGTCAACAACTACAGCAGCTTCAGAAGGAGACTGTCATGGCCAAGACACCATCTGAGGCCAAGGAAAACATTTGGATGGATATCAACAAGTCTATGGCAGAAATATGGCCATTCATACAAATTATTTTTGAACAACATGAACTGGTATAGAAGGCAAGAGAAGCAAATGAAAAAATCAGAGAAGAGCTAGGAGAAATACCTACAGAGGCCTTTGAGCTCATCAGGTTCCTAAGTTCTAAGAACAAGCAGGAGTTGGAAGCTATGGAGATTGAAGATAGGACAGAGATCATCCTTGAGGTCAAGAAGGTCTGGACCAAGAAAGGTTTGATGTTGTAGTTAGAGGAGAAGGCTTAGGTGATGGACATTGGAGTTCAGAGGATTTTTCAGAAAAATTGAAGTACTACACAAGAAGGGCATCCCTGGATTGCTAGTGATAAATAACAAGCTCATCACCTTGTCAGATTACAAGCAAAAGATCAGTATAGTGGCAAAGGATGGTTCCAAATTTGTAGGTATACAGGGAAGCATTACTGGCAAGGCTTTCCTAGAAACATTACAGATGGAACTGAGCATCCAACATGAGATAAAACATATTTTCATCACAAAGCCCAGTTTTGCCAAGTACACTGAGATGGACGAGATATACAAAAAGTTACTCAAGGTTGCCATCCCTAGTAAAAAGAGATGGGAAGTTTTGTGTTCTTTACTTGACTAAAAGTGATGAGGAGTTTCGAGTCAACATGGAACAAACAATTAAGTCAAATGGTATGAGTCATCAACCACTTCCACAAAATCAACACCAAGGATTTGAATAGATCAACAACATTCCTATATTTTGTAATTTAAGATCTAGTTAGTTAGATTTTTTCTCCATAATATCCTGGTCATTTATGACAAGATCATATGTAAATTATTGTATAAATACTTCTTCCTTCGAAGTATTGAGGGTTGATTTTTGCACCCAGGAGCTACTGTGTAATATTTTCAAAAGGATCGACCAATAATAAAACAAGCCAATTTACAGGATTCTTGTGTCAAATTGTTGCTAATGTTTCTCTTTCTCTGTTAAATATTTTCTTATGCTCTGTGATCATTTATGTATTTCAATTTCTAATCATTAAAAGGAAGTCAATAGAACATAATTTATCTTGTATACTATGTCTCTTGTCTTTTAATGGTCTATATGTTTTCATCTAATATTGAGTAAGGGAATTCTTAACTGCTCCTTTTCCTAGTGGACTTTCATACCTTTTATGTCTTATTCATCTCATTAAATCTTAATAGATCAAACAATTTTACTACCTTTCCATGTGAAGAAAACCTCATAAAAAGATGAATCTGATTTTGATCTTTAATATAGACCCCATATCCCAATGGATAACTAATGCATTCTTTCAGCCAACTATTATAAACAAACAAACAATTCGGACTGTCACAACTAGCCCAACATCTAAAAACTTAAACAAATCTAAATCATACAGAGAGATCCCTCTTTGAAACTGGCAGGGCTAGATCTCAGTTTCAAAAGTGGTTTTGATAGTTATCTCTGTCAATTTCTTCTACCTTTGACAACCTCTGGGAATTACAGAGTGATAACAAACACAACAAATTCATTTATAATATCCTTCACGACAAACCTATCAAGCCATAGTTCAACCTTCTTACCACTTTTGGTTAATCGGGGTACATAAAACAAGTTTTCACTCAAACTTGGCACATGATACACATTAGTGATCACACAATTTTAATATTCAATCCTACCACAACTAAAAATAGTAAGTTCATAAGCATCTACAACAAATATCTATTCTTTTGTAGTTTTACTTAATGAAGAAAAGGGAGAAACGTCCTTAGCCATATGATGGGTACAACCAGAATAAACCATCAACTCACTTTTAGAAGTGTGAGTGTGTAATGAATGAGAAGTACTAATGGAGAAAGTATAACTATCTCCCTTACCTTCTGAAAGTTAATGTTGTAGGTTGGTTGGATGACTAGTGGACACCTTGCCTTCAATATTATTAACCTTATCCTCAATATCTTGGTGTTCTTCCAACAAACCTTCTCAACATGTCATGTATTTCCACATTATCGATAGGTATTCTTACTCTTATCTTTCTTAGTTGATGACTGATCATCATGCTTCTTTTGGTTGGTCTTGTCATCACAATCCTTTTCAAGGAAACTCCATGATATTTCTCCCAATTGTATCCTCGACCTCTTTCTCTATAGCTTTGTTGACCTTTTCCCTTAAGGAGATGGGCATGTTTCTTTTCTCAAGTTTACTATTCATCAAGCAACTATTATTATACCCTAATTAGAAAACCACAAAAATAATGAAAGGTATAGTCCTTACTGCCTTCTTTTCTGGAAGCCCAACTAGCATGAAATGTTGAACAAAAAACTCTTTAGGGTGTCTTTAGATCTAGAAATTGATTGAATTTCTTTGGAAAATCATTTACTTAGTCACCTAATTTTAACTAGATCTCCTTCATGCGAGCCAAACAGTCTTTGATCCTATCAAAGGAGAGATAATTAATATATATCAACTTTTTCTCAAGCTGCATAACCTCACTCTTGTTGATATTTTTGAACAAAACCATATTCAAAGATGGATCTGTTGGTGTTGTAAAAGGAAAATTAGCAAAATCACTGTCATGCTCAACAACTTCAAACTAACTGTAAGTCTTGGAACTCCCAGTCTTTGATCATCCGATCTTGAAAATAAATCCCTCAATCGTCAAATGGAGATGATGTAGATATCGTCCATTCGCTAAGTAATGACTTGATCATCGAGAGATGGATTGATTGATTGTGACTGCCTCGAGAGAGAGACTGTACTTCGTCTAGTCAGTGTGTGGCGATGATGTCATCTCCTCATTTATGCCTATCCCCTATTACTTTGCTTTGATGTGTGCATTCGGTATGCAAGGCCAACTCTAACTCTTACAGGACTAGTTCTTCCGAACCTCTTACACGAACTCTAATGCAAATCTTCCCGGGGTTTAGATGAAACCCACTTGCCTAAGGGGAAGACTCGTTTGTAAAAATGCTCTAAAAGGATATATAAAGAACACCAAATGAAAATAAAGTACATGGAGGTGCTTTGGGGTATCAATATAGCGTAATATCAAAAGGGTGTAAAAAAACTTTTGAAAAGGGCATCATCCGTTGTGAACTGCCCAATTGAGGGAAGATAAATAGAAGTATCAACTCGTCTAATCGAAGCACAAGACGTCTAGGATATGCTTCACGAGGTTTGTCAACAATATCTGACTATACAGGAGAACAAAGACTCGTAAAGAGAAAGAGTATAAAGAAAGGGCATTATCAAAAGTTGAAGTACACCAAATTAAGAAAATGTTCACTAAGGTGTTTTGGGGTATCAATATACCTGACTGATGACTAAAAAATGTGGTAAAGAAAAAGAAGGGTTCAGGACGTGGACAACCCAGCTAGGGCAATCAACAAAGTGACGACGAAGGCTCCTCCCAACAACCTATCCGACACACCAACAAGTACGGTTGATTGCAAAGAGATAAACAATCTGTTGGTTGGCTCGGTAAGTAAGGTAAGGTCAAAAGCATCGATAGAATAGTATGAATACATCTATTAATAGAGTCTAGAAAATCTAGTCTTTCTTTCATGTTTCTTTGGAGAATTCTGAGTCAAGAGGATCCAATTTTGATTTAAATGGTCAAAAATGGAAACTTGATCTTGGGATCAAATCTCTTATTTCCCAGATCGTACGCTTTGGTAGAGAACTTAGCCAGAGGGATACTTCTTATTATCTGGAGGAAGATTTCTCACCTTAGATTCACCTATCTCACCTCAGGTAGGGATTCCATTCCATTAGCCAATTGAACGATTGATTTATCTGTCTCTCTCACAAGCTGCGAGGTATCACCTGAAATAGATTATCTTACCTTCCTTAGATAGATTCTCCTTTGGTGAGATTCCAAAATGGTGAAAATTGATAACTAACGATTAGACTTGGATTTGGTATACTTCATATCTGGCCTAAAATGCTCCCCTGATCGCATGATCTTTCCATCTAAAAGGCCCTTGAGAACCGGGTGACGAGAATCAAGAATTATCAATTTATCCTATCCCCACCCAGGAACAATCAATAGCCTTACTGGTGATAGGAAGAAAGGGTACTTGATTGGTTCTGTGAAGAACTATATACTTGTGACAAAGGGCTACTTTACTGGTTCCGGGAAGAACTATATACTTGTGACAAAGTGCTACTTGACTAGTTCTGTGAAGAACTATATGCTTGTGACAAAGGGCTACTTGACTGGTTTCGACAAGAATAATCCTTGCCTTGGGATAAATAACCTATATGAAAGGGATAATCTTGGAAAAATGGATAATCTCTCCAAAGAATAGATATATTCATATTTGAGAATCTCTCCTACAAAAGAAAATAATATATCCAAAGAAAGGATAATATATCCCCAAAGGAAAAGGATAATCTCTCCTCTGGAAAGGGGTAATCTCTCCTACAAAAGGAAATCATCTCTCCTCCAAAGAAAGGATAATTTATCCCAAAGGGGTCAATACTTACATGGTTTCAAACCTTTTTCCAGTCAGTCTTGCTTAAGGCAGGGATGAAATAGCTGAAAAAAGGGTATTACACAAAAGGGTAGTCCCCGTACTCCTTACATCCTACTTATATTGGGGTAATAATCCCTACCTCCTTTATGTTAGGATGTTGGGTTGGTACTACCTCCTATTTCTATTAGGGTGATAAGCCCTCCCTTGTACTCTCACTGAGGTCGCTAACTGTGGCTTGACCCTTCCTTCGAATCCCCTTTTAGACACATGTTTGTGCCTTCCCAATGGGATAAGACCAATCATTGTTTCCTAATCCAACTAGGTTACCCTCACTAACACTGGTAGCAAATTGAGTTTTCATTGGAAGTAGTCTAGTCTAACTGGGTGACCCTCACACCAAACACTGGGCTAGGTAGCTTACGAACCATAGCTCTCTCACAAAATAATGTTAGGAAACATGACGTATAAGATATACATGATAAGGCAAGTCATAAAGCAAGGTTACTTCACCATTAATCAATCTCCTCATCTCAGTACTTATCTTTGGGATTCGGTACTAAGCTGGTCCAGACTAGCTCGTGTTTGGTCACAATTGGGCCTGACTAGGGAGAAGAAAGGAAAGGCATTGGTCCTTGAATATAAATGAATCTATTTCTTGCTAGTCATAATCCATCTTCTCTAGCAAGCGAAGCGATAAGTCAATCACACTATCTAGTCATAAGGAGGGCAACAGATGTGGGAAAGATGACGAACATATGAAGTAGACATAAGTGGGAAAGGGTAGAAACGAGTTGGAAAGAGTCAATTAAGGAGGACCCCTTTAGGACACCAACCCAGAAGAAAGGAAAGTTAGAAGGGAAGGATACAACAAACATGTAACTAAACCATGCCTAAAGAAGGCAAATCAGATGTGACGACAATAAGCTATTGGCCATTTTCTTGAGATCATGGGTAACTAAAACATAGAGAATGAGGAGAAGATTGCTCTTATTGGCTCTCCCACTGCTTATGGTGGTTGTTCCAGGTAAACTAAAATTGCTACCCTCGTCTTTGCTATCTCTGTTTTTTGATCCCGAATGGGCTCAGATCCTTATGCAAGGTATGTAGGAACAAAGCCTCTTGGAACACCATCAAATGCAATGTGTGATGGACCTTTTGTGATTCCTGAAGATGCGACGTACGAGTGACCTATACAAGCTCTTGATTTACCAGTTGTTTCTTTTATTAAAAGGAGTAATGAATTGTTTGTTGGTTCTCTGCCAACTATCTATGATCCTTCAACTTCTTCCATACATGGTTCGAACAAAAAATTACGCTTATATGAAAGTGAATCTTCCTAGAGATGTAGGTTGTTATGACTCCCACAACATCGTCCTTATTCTCATTAATAATGAACTTATCATGCTCATCCTTAGGTTCTGAAACCTTAGGTTTTGTAAATTTCCAAAGCACTTTATACTTTAATAGCATTTCCATATCTTGTGCCCACATGCCATAGTTGTGGCCATTCATAACCATGGGTTCTTGCTTAAATTTCATGGTCATTATGCAAATCCTAATCATATCTATAAGTCAAAACCTAAGTAAATATACTAGAGAGACTCAACTTCATGGGAGTGTGTATACGAGCGACAACCTCAAAAGTGATCTGTAGACAACAAACTAAGTCTTAAACCAACAACGTTGATACTATGTTGGATAACTAGGGAACTCCATAAGTGAATAACAATTAATTCTAAGAAAAGGTGGCATCGATAGACATCATTATAGCACTAAAGCACACATGAGCATAGTTCAATGTATGGAATGAATAATCAACACATCATATCAAGTATTATATGATATACCAATTCATAGGATCATTTATATGTAATCAAAAGAATAACTAATTCCCATAAGACAAGGAAGATATAGTCAATGTTGATTAATTTTTTCACGCCTAGATATCTAGTTTTTATAGGACTTAGTGGCGAACACTATTGGTTGGTCCGACTAGTTCACTATCTAGTCAAGTTTTGAGTGTCGATAACATTACATTGATTGTATTCAAAGGATCTAGAGATGAGATGAATTTTTTATTCCAACATCCTCCTCATTTTTGTATCTTTCTTCTAGTTCCTCCTCCTTCCTCTTGTTTTTTCCCCAAAATTCTCCTTTCTCTTCCATGATTTGTCTCCTCCTCCCTTCTTCTTACACATCCTCCTCTAATTTTTCAACTCCTCCTTCCTCGTCATATTTTTCTTCTCACCCTCTTCCTCTCCCCCTCCTCCTTCCTCTTCTTATTTTTCTCCAAATTCTCCTTTCTCTTCCATAATCCATCTCCTCCTCTTCCCTTCTTCTTCCTCTTACTACTCCTTCTCATCCTCTTGTTTTTCAACTCCTCCTTCCTCATCAACTTGTTCTTCTCACCCTCTTCCACTTCTCCTTCCCCTCCTTCGTTCTCTTCCTATTTCCCCACAATTCCACTTTACACTTTGTCTCATCCTACTCATTCCTTCCTTCTCTTCCTCTTCTTCTTCGATCTACTCTCCCTCTTCTTTCTTCTTCATCGTCTTCCTCCTTCTAATTCTATCTTCTCTTAGGCTCTTCTCTTCTCTTCTCTTCTCTCCCCCTTTTTCCTTCTTCCGTTCTTTCCTTTCGATTTGTTGAGACTTGTTGAATGCCCAAGCCTACATTTTACACATGAAAGAGTTAAGTTTTAAATGAAATAATGTTGGACAAAATTCTATCATGAATATATATGTGTCTAGTGGATTATGTTATTTGCCTACACTCAATTTTGGTTATTGCATTTATGTTCTAAGTATTTTGCATTTAATCTCCAATTATGTACTTACATTGTTAAATATATGAGTTCATGTATGATGGATTTGAATCTACAAGTCATGGTGATGATCTCAAGAGAATTGATAAGGACAAGTAAAGGACAAAAAAACAAGTAGTAGCAAACATTGATGACAAAAAGACAAAGGTGCATAATAATCACTTATCATATATTTTATTTTATTCACAAGGATCACATCAATATGGATGGAGAGCCCTCAAATCTCTAATGGAGTTAGTCATTTGCTACAACTAGAAGTAATTTTTGTCTTGTTAAATGCAGTTCTTCATGTTTTTTCAAATTAGGTGAAAAATTAGAGTTGTAACTCATCATTTGAGTCGGTCATATGCTACAACTAGAGGTAATTTTTATCTTGTTAAATGTAGTTCTTAATTTTTTTCCAAATTAGGTGAAAAAACAGAGTTGTAGCTTATCATTTGTAAGTTATGGCAATAGTAATCATGGTTCTTTTTTATGGAAATAAAGTGGGAGGAGTATAGGCACGAGTCAATCAATGGAGAAATAAAATATGCTTGGAAAAAGGCTATCAACTATGTAGAAATGGTGGATGACTTGCAACTTGTGACAACTGATATAAATTATAATTAATTTTGTCTTTAAGTGTGAGAATTCAATGCTTATTGTTAGTTGCAAATGTGTTGATTTCCCTTCAATTTTGTTTTTACAATGACCGTCATAAGCATAAGAAGAATAAGAAGATAATGGTGTGGCTTTGAATGATGGTTGTAACATTGACAACATATCAAGATCTAATTGTGTGACTTTAGTCAAAATCTCTAATTTGATTTGTGTACTCTTATAATCGAGCTTAATATTTTTCTAGGCTAGCGATAGAACATTTGATTATGAGGAGAACATATATTAATGTGTGCATGTACATAAGATTCTAATTTTCCATGGGGTGGCGGTAGACCACTTGTTACATGGAGAAAAATATCATTTTTTATGGATTTATAAATGCATTTTTCTTTATCCTATATATTTATGTGTATTAAAATATATTTTATTGATTGGAATATAATGAAAATTGCTTAGAAAATTTGATAATGAATATATTGTTTAATAATCAATTAATTAACATTTAATGAAAATTTAAAATTAATTAATTAACATTTTTACAAAAAAATTGCATTACGGTGCGAAGCAAATGTGATACAAAACACTGCAATGCAAATTCGACACAAACACCACCATAAAATGCAAAAATGACACTAATATGACACAAAATGTGAAAATGATTCCAATACGACACAAAAAATGATGCTTAAGTGTCATTTCGATGCAAAGTGTCATTTCGATGCATGACCATGATGTAAAGTTTGATGATGCCCTCATATGCATTAGACCTTTAGAAAAGAAAAAGAAAAAATAATAATAGCAAAGGGAAGCGATGAAAATTTCGATGTTGGGGCCTTGTATTGTAGTAGTGATATGTGTGCAACACCAAACCAAGGTTTAAATGGTTTGATTTGCATTTAATTAATACAAAACCATCCCGAGCTTATACTTTTTGCAAATATTGTAGTGGAAGTAATCCAAGTTGCTAATAGCTTCAAACAAATTATATGTTACAATGTTTGATATAAAAGACAAAGAGGTAAAACCATCCCCACATGATGTTTATCAAAACCAAAGAGTTTCAAGACTAGATAGAAATGACCAACACTCAAATGATTCAACACTTATATAAATTGGGTGGATAATAATGCAAACATCTAAGTTGACACTGAAGGGGAAAACTGATGCTAAAAGCTTCCACATGTGCAATAATACACTTATTCAAACAATTTCCTAGACCAACAAATTAAACATCACAATAATTGAAAATTAACCTTATTGTAGTAATGACCTAATAAACTATGAAAATAGAGCTAAACAAAATCCAATTAGAACATAAGAAATTTACACCACATTAACAACAAACCAAGTCTCAAAAATGTCAACTCATTCCAATCACTGTGTGTAGACACCATAAACCACTACCAACAACATAAAATTCAATGGCTTCTACTTTTCCAAAGTTGAGTAAGCAAGATCTGTAGCACTTACCTTCTAACTCAACTGAGAAGAGACACACACATGTTATGTTTGTAGAGGTTGGTGCAATTCCATCCACATAGCTACTTTCAATTATTAGTGTAACAAAGGCCAATGATAATGCACATAAATACAATGCCTAACATAAACCTAAACCTAACATTATGTGCCACTCTACTTTTTAATGCAACTCTATTTTTTAAGGCAATTCTATTTTTTTAATGCTACTTTTTAATGTTGAGCCAAGGATAATTGTAGTGCTTGTTACTTTTTAATGTTGAACCAAGGATAATTGTAGTGCTTGTTACTCTTTAATGTTGAGATAAGGATACTTGTAGTGCTTGCTACTTTTTAATGTTGAGATAAGGATAATTGTAGTGCTTACTCTTAATTAATGTCAACCCTGTCGAGTAAACACATATCCACAATGTCTCTGCAAATGTTGATGCAATTGGTAGCCACAAAGTCACCTTGAAGCCACCCACACATAACTCCAAATAGACACTGTGAAATGTAAAGAGAACCCAAACACCACATTGGACGACCATACCTAAACATTAACCCTATACAAAGAGTGCAACAACTTGAACACAACCAACACAACCACTAAGATCTCAATTGATGCAAACCTAATCCCTCCCATGCATTGTTTCAAAACATAGATGCATATGCAACAAGCCTACAATGCAAAGAAAAAAGATAACAAAAGTATCCTTTTGACATCCTGTAGTTTTTTTTCACATTCACTCATCACCAGTTGAAGCACCTTATAAACCCAAATCCAAAACATTGAAAAAATCAACATGCAAAAACAAAGATAACAAAACCACTGAGGCAATGAGAACATGACAATGAGAACTCTCCCATGGAGAATGATCACTTCTCTCCTTGTTGGCTTCACAATTTCCCACAATAGAAGCAACACAAGCCATTGAGGTTTGAGCCAAAGTACACCATGCCCTTGACATGTAGTGCTTTTGTAGCAAGCCCATGATGTGAACAACAACCGACAATAAAAATAACCTAGCCATCAAAGATCAATTTCAAAACCACTAATGCATGAGTGTACAACATAAGAAATCCCACAACTTAGAGAACCAAAATCACGAAGGCATTGGGAACATAACCACATTGAATGCAACCAACAACCATTGATGCATAGTGCTTCGTGCAGGGCCGAGAAAACATAGGAGAAACTCCAAGCATAGGCAACACAGAGTCAAAACCACCAAGGCATCCATAACACAATGATTGGCATGCAATAGAGTGCATTCACTACTATTAATCCCTCTTAAAGCCAAGGACAAGAGAACCACTAGGAATGCAACCTACATCCATTGATTCCCACACCTCTCCATGGAGGCCAAAGAAAACACACATATAACTCTCATTGTAGACAACATAGAGCCAAAATCACCAATGTTGTCAAAACACAATGACTAAGGGAACTCCAAACATAGTAAATGTGAATGCTTGCCAACTTGCTATTCACAACCATTGCAGTGAAGCTTGTTCACTACCACCTACATCACTAGGCTAGGTGGAGGACATGTGATGACCATCAAATATTCCATATTTTTCCAAATTTTCTTTACAACCTCTTTCCATCACCCCAAGCATAAAATTCATCCTATCACAATGCTTTACCCAATCACAATGTAAAAAAATGGATTTTTTCGGGAAAACATATTGTATTTGCAAAATTAAAATATTTAACCTCAGACTATGATATCTCTGCAAAAGAATTTAGTCTTCACTCTCCAAGCAGACATATTAAGACCATAGAGCAAAAGCTATAATTGAATGCAAGGCATAAGAACTAATAAAGTATTACTATGTATGTATTTGGATTGTGCCTCTGATCCACTCTTTTCCCTTAATATTTAATACTTGTCAAAATATTAATAAAAAAATGTGTTGTGCTCATGAATGCGAGTCACAGAAACTAATAAAGCATTATTATGTATATACGTGGATCTTGCCTTTCTTCCAACACCCTTAGTCTTTTCCCTTAATATTTAATACTGGGCAAAATATTAATAAAAAATGCATTGTCTTTTCCCTTAATATTTAATACTTGGCAAAATATTAATAAAAAATGCATTGTGCTCATGCCATGTTAGTGCATGGTTGTATTTTGCTCACCTGATACAAGGTTGCACAGAGTTATTTATTTATTTAGTTGGTTTTAATGAAAGTCATACGAATTGCAATGATTTAATGGTAAAGAAAAGGTAAATATCAAGTGCACCACACCACATGTATGTCTTTTATACAATTTTAGAATATAATTGCTTATATCTTTTTCAACAATAAATTTGATAAGATTTTGGCAAAAAACTAAAGTATAATAAAATAAAATAAATCATGATTCAAAATTAGTGTATAATAACAATTGTTCAATTTTGAATAAACTTAAATTGTTGAAAAATATATCAGATCAAAATTTCATGTTGAGATCCATATAGTGAGAGAGATTGTCAAATTGAACAAACCAATAATCTAGGAAAAGCAATCAAAAAACTTTAACAAAGTACTATTTTTTCCAACAAAAAAATTACTCATTATATTTATATATAATTGTATACTCATGCAAAAACTTAACCAACCATAAAGGGAAAACACACTCATACTTAGTTAAGCAAACACATACATAAAGATGAACCCCAAGCACATACATAAAAATGGACCCATAACATGTAAAACTATTACAAAACACCCAATAAAAACTTAGCTCATTGGCCCAAAAAAAACCTCCCATAATAGATGAAGAGAAAAAAATTCACATAATAAAATATTCTAACAAATTGTTACTCAAAGATACCTTCTTTCCAACTTTATTTGAGATATACATTGATCAACCAAAATCTTTTGGCAAGCACATTCAAGACAATGATACTTATCTTATCATTATCTTTTAAATTAAATATTTATCATTATCTTTTAAATTAAATATTGATCTCTTATCCCTCATTTACTTTTTAAAATTAAGTAGTGATCTATTAGTTGTCACTTAACTTTTTAAAACAAATAATTTACTTTTAAAATTAAGTAGTGATCTTTTAGCTTTCACTTACTTTTTTTAAACAAATAGTTTATTTCAAAGGCAATCAACTATTTTTTATAAAACAATTAAAGTTAAAATTTTATTCAAATTCATATTCATCTATAATTTTAAGGATGAAAATTTATATTAAAATGTAGAAACTTGGCTAATCTTACTAGTCCTTAACATGCAAAATGTAAAATGAAAATATTCAAATTTCTAAAATTTTTATATAGTTTCTATAAAATTTTGACGATTTTTAAGATAAAATAGTTTTATTCTATGGAATTTGGACAAATTACTCTTAGAAAAAATAGAAATTAATGAATCTGTTTTTTTAAAAAAACCATAAAAAATTAATCAATTTACAAAATTTAACCCCTAGAATCATTTATGTTCACATTAAATCACTTTTTAAAACAAATAGTTCATTTCAAACTCAATCAACTACCCTTTATAAAACAATCAAAGTTAAAATTTTATCAATATTCACATTAGTTAATGTAAACTAAATTGTTCACAAGGACATCAAAATACCACAACAACCAAAACTTTAATATGTGGAATAACTAAATTCCAACCACTACTTTGACTTCTCACAGATTCCAATCAATCAAAATAAAATAAGTTTTCCACATGATTAAACAACTCCCTTTATACTTTCTTCCCCTCCTTTCCTTCTGTATATCTCAACCACAACACAACTCCCTTTATTACTTTCATCCCGTCATTCTCGGTTGAATATCTCAACCACAACACCAGTCCCCCTGGTCCATTCTTCCACAGCATCCTCTTCTTTCTTCGGCACATCCTGTTCTTTCTCCAAAAAAAAATAGGATGAGAGTGTCAGGATTCTTTTGGAGGGACAAGACATAACTCTCCAAACAGAACTGGAAGTTCAGAAGGTTTCACGTTGTAAAATAGGGGAATGATTAATATTAGCACCTCCCACTTCAATACGAGGAGCTCATCTACTAAAAAAAAATGGGTTATGGATGAGTTCTCCTGATATTGAAGTCGGGGCTTCTCATTATTTCCCTCTTTTACAACGTAAAACCTTCTCAGTTTCGATGGACGGGCAAATATGGAGTGTATGCTCAAGCCCTGGGAAAGTTTTTTAAGGGAAAAAGTGACAGTATCCCTCTTTGAAGTTTCATCTTTAAGCAGCCGATTCGATCTCAGAGGCGTATCTCCAACTCTCCCTTTCCTACTTGCTATTTTATTATGTTGTATTGATGTACAAAATTTTGGGTGATTTTTTTGTGTTAATAGAGATTGTGGATAAGGGTTTTAAAAAACAGTTTTGGAGGGGTATATCATTCAAGGCAAAGAGGGTATATCTATATAGATTGTGGATAAGGGTTTTAAAATACAGTTTTGGAGGGGTATATCATTCAAGGCGAAGAGGGTATATCTATATAGGTTGAATATCTTAAGATAAATACACACCGATCAAAGATCAGTGCATCAGTATGTGGTCAAATATCCAATTATTTGGAAGAAAAAACAAAGAGCTTCAAAAACTGTTATTGCAGCAGTGGCAGGTCAAGGGTGTGGAGATTTGGGTCTCGGCACAGTTGAAAAAACTACCCCGGAAAAATAATTCTTCAATAATCGTAACAGATCTTATTAGTTCAACCGTGCAGAGATTGTAGCTACAAGGTCCTTTATTTCCTTCATCAGGGCTTGACTCAACTTGATCTGCAGATAGATAGTAGTGACGAAGGTATGTGCAGCATCTCTCACCTTCCCTAACCTTTTCTGCTTGCATGCCTTCAACTAGCCACCTCATCATCCTTTAGTATTGTAGGATTT